>SJYC01063314.1:0-12444 GCA_006408675.1 Madoqua kirkii
ATAACTCTATAATCAGATACAAGTATATGTTTAAACAAGTATATGTTTAAAAGGTCATGTGGAGACATGGAGTAATAATGGGGTGGTCATTTTCAGCCATATTCTTACTGACAAATTGTCTTAGAAGGCTGTGTTATTGAGAGAAACCAATCAACATTTTAAAATGCAACTAGAGAGAGAAAAATGAACAAAAGAGAAACGCAATCATTAGGACCTTTTCAGCTAAGCATATACCTTTCTGAAGCAAAGTACAGTTGACTCTTGAACAACCTGGGGTTATAGGCACACAGTTGAAAATCTATGTATAACTCTACAGTCAGCCTTCTGTACCTGTTATTCTGTATCCACAGATTCAACCTACAGAGGACAGTATGGCACTGTTCTATGCATTTACTAAAAAAAAACCTGAATATAAGATAATCCATATAGTTCACAGTTGTATTGTTCAAGGGTCAAAGTATATAGTTATGTTTCATTTTTATGAAATGCCCATGTCAGCTTTCAAAACTCTCCTTTACTCATACAAGCCTGAATGGAAATAGTTATTCACAAATAAAAAGATTTGCCTATACTGAATTGCCTTCAAGTGGTAAACATTGTTCTTACTCTGGCCCAAAGCTGCTTCGTGGATATTTCAAAATTGACTATTTCCCACACTAAGGCCATGTTCTCCCACCAGCTTGGCCACTAAAGTCCTAACATTACTTTCTGCTGAGTCAATCTTAATTATGTAAATATCTTTCCAGCTTTCTGTATCTATAATTGACAAATAAAATTGCAACATGTTTAAAGTGTACAACATGGTGATTTGATATGTGTAAACATTATGAAAGGATTCATACCATCAGGCTAATTAACATATCCATCATCTCACATATTTTTTTGGTGAGAACACATGCTTTACTCTGTTAGCAAAATTCAGTTATACAATACAGGGTTTTTTCCTGATGTTTTCTTATAAATGTATATGTGCCTTGATTTAAGAAAATGTATTTAAATGTTATTTATTTAAGCACTGCAACTTGTAATAATTGATGAGGGTAAATTTGCTTTTCTAAATCAACTCTTCACATTTAGAGCACTCTCCTTTCACAAATAGGCATATATTTCAAATATTAAAAACTGCCCAGAAAAATTTAGTGGGAGAGGAAGAAAAGACAACAGTTCTAACTGAAGAATATCTTAGTGACCCATGAATATCAGTAGGAAAGCAGGATTTTATTTGCATAGATTGCCGGGACATGCCACTTATTAGTGACAGGCAAGCCACAGGGCCTATGACTCCAGAAACTCTGGAATGAGTTTATCTGACTCAAATCTCATTCAGACATATTCAAGACAATCCCCAGAAAATGATATCACAGCATTATTCTTTCCAGGAATCAAGTCTTACTGCAAGCTGGTTACATTTGTCTCCTCTTTGCACAACGCAGATATCATAATGCTGAGAGCCTTCCTCCCTGGCTACCTCCACCACCTTCAAATCTTTTTTTTTTTTTCCCTTTCAGTTTTGTTAGATATAATTGAAATAGAGCCCTGTATAAGTTTAAGGTATACAGCATAATGATTTGACTTCATACCATGATGAAGTGGGTACCACTACAGGGTCAGTTAACACCGTCATCTCTGAGCTTATGTTTCTTACTCTCCCTCACCTATTTCTCTCCTTCCCTGCCTCCGCTATCCTCTAGCAACCACCTGTTTGTTCTCTGTATCTATGATTCTGTTTTCCTTTAGTTATGTTTGCTTATTTATTTTGCTGTTTAGACTTCACATATAAGTGAATCACCTTAATGTACCAATTCCTTCTTTTTACTGAAATAACTGGTAGGACCCAAGAGACTCACGTGAAAAGAAAACTGAATTCTCTACCAGATTCATCAGTGTTTGCTGGGCAAAACTCTCCTCACTACTTCTTTCTTTTTTAGAATTAGAAAGAAAAAAATCAAATACCAATTTATTGGAAGACTGGTGTTAACAGTTCATTTAGTTACTCATCTATAGGAATTAATAATGGATGTTCAATATAATTAACATATTAGTGATTATATTTTTGTTAAATTTCTACATGAGAGTTCTAGAAAAAAATAATTTAAAAATATTTATTATAGCATAGTGGTTAAGAATAAGTCAGTTGCCTGGGTTTAAATCAGGGTTAAGTCACATACCAGTTGTTATTCAGACATGACATCAACCTTCCAAGGTTTAGTTTCCTTGTCTTTAAAATGGTAATAAAAATAGAAATAACTTCATAAGATCATTGTATAAGTTAAATGATATAACTCATGTGTGATGATTATTTTTATATGTCAGCATGACTGGGCAATGGAGGTGTTCGGGGTGATACACTATCACCCCAAACCCAGATAAACTATCTGGGTTTATCTGATAAGCCCAGATAGTTTATCAAATGTTATTCTCGGTATGTATTTTAGAATGTTTTTGGATGACATTAACAATTTAATCAATGGACTGAGCAAAGCAGATTGCCCTCCCTAATGTTGGTGAGACTTATCTGATCAGCTGAAAGCCTCATCCTTCAGAAGACTGACACTCCTCCAAATAAGAGGGAATTCTTATTTAAAAAAAAAAAATCTTATGTATATTTGTTGTTGATTCTGTTTCTCTAGAGAATCCTAACTAGTACAATACATAAAGCATTTAGCACAATGTCAGATTCATAGTAAGCAAGTGATGAAAGTATAGCTATTATTATAAATAACAGACTATACCGGGCAATGGAGAAGGCAACCACTGAGATGACTCAAACATTCACCTTCAGGAAACTCACAGATTAATAGGAAAGACAGAGTGTGCTGCTGCTGCTGCTGCTAAGTCACTTCAGTCGTGTCCGACTCTGTGCGACCCCATAGACGGCAGCCCACCAGGCTCCCCCATCCCTGGGATTCTCCAGGCAAGAACACTGGAGTGGGTTGCCATTTCCTTCTCCAATGCATGAAAGTGAAAAGTCAAAGTGAAGTCGCTCAGTCATGTCCGACTCTTAGCAACCCCATGGACTGCAGCCTACCAGACTCCTCCATCCATGGGATTTTCCAGGCAAGAGTACTGGAGTAGGGTGCCATTGCCTTCTCCCAAGACAGAGTGTGCAAACTACTAAAGATTATACGCTTGCTTAAAATCTTTCAATGGCAATTTATAAGCTGCAGGATAAAATGGTCAACTCCTGAGAATGGATTACAAACCCCTTCATTATCTAGTACTGGCAAAACCTTTGCTCGTCCTCTTTGTGGATGTGGTCTCTTCCTATCACACACTGAATCCCCTCTTGCTCCCTCTGCCTCTGATGATGCATCCTCTCTGTGCTCCTGGAGAACCATTCATCTGTCAAGCTGCACCTCCTTTCACACTAGTTGTTCCTCCCTATATGCTCCCTTTAGCAATATTATAGCTGCAGGATAAAATGGTCAACTCCTGAGAATGGATTACAAACCCCTTCATTATCTAGTACTGGCAAAACCTTTGCTCGTCCTCTTTGTGGATGTGGTCTCTTCCTATCACACACTGAATCCCCTCTTGCTCCCTCTGCCTCTGATGATGCATCCTCTCTGTGCTCCTGGAGAACCATTCATCTGTCAAGCTGCACCTCCTTTCACACTAGTTGTTCCTCCCTATATGCTCCCTTTAGCAATAGTCCTTCTGCTTTAAAGCATGCAGCACACCAGCACTGTGGGTCTGCAGATTCTGTAGAGCTCCCAGCATGAGTCTGAATCACAGCCCCCTCCAGGATGCTGACATATTGAAGAATTCCTGAAGAGCAGTCTGAGGACACAGGTTAGTGTAAAGGACCCAGTACTCTCTCCGGAGAGCCTAACCTCACAGAAGATGGAGTCTGACACACCTGCTTAAGCTGCAAAAAAGTCTCAGGCCTAGACACGAGGAGAGGGGGGGGTGGGGGTGGGGCGGTGCTTGTAAGTAAGTAAATATCAGAAGCTGGTGCTCATCTTGTTTCTCTTTTGGTAGACATATTAATTTCATTTGTCCTTTCTCAGCCCAGACTTCCTTCTTTTAATTTCCTAGAACACAAGACAGAATAAATGTGTATGGCCAATTCAGCCCATGAAAAGTTTACATTTATCTTCTTGAAACTAGGTTGTGGATGGTTACCTCAGTAGTTAGAAGCCTATGTGGATCCATTCACTCTCTAAACAAAAAAAAATAAAACCCTACAGCCTGGATGTATTTAATGTAATATGAAAAAATTTCCATCTAAAATGAAGCTGGAGGATATAAAATGGAGACTGTTACTCACTTGCCCTCAGAAGAATGGAATTTAACTGAGTGATAGATTTTCCACAAATGCTTGATTTACAGAAGATGAACATTTATCTCCTGACTAATATACTTTCCATTATCAACCCAGTGAAATTCCTGCCTGGACTCTAGCTGGACTTCAACCTCTTTTCACTCCTTGCCCATAAACACAGCTCATCCCAAACCCTCAACAGACTCACTTATAGCTTACTAGTCCATGTGTTTCCCAAATGGCAACTCCTCTACTATTTCCAAATAACTTCGATTCCTGGTAATCTGGAATTACCCCTTATCTAAGTTGACACTGGGCCTTCCCTGATAGCTCAATTGGTAAAAAAAAAAAAAAAAAAAAAAATCCACCTGCTATGTAGGATACCCCAGTTCGATTCCTGGGTTGGGAAGATCTGCTAGAGAAGGGACAGGCTGCCCACTCCAGTATCCTTGGGCTTCCCTTGTGGCTCAGCTGGTAAAGAATCTGTCTGCAATGCAGGAGACCTGGGTTCATTCCATGGTGGGGTCACAAAGTTTCAGACATGACTGAACGCCTTTCACTTTCACTTTCAAGTTGACACTAACATGTAGGCAAGGATGGAGAACATGACACAGAGCAACAGAGCATCCTTTCCATCAGTAAAGCAAAACAACGTGCCCTACTGTGGGGATGCAGCAGAAGTCACGCCTGATGCTTTGCTGTCCAGTCTCTTCCAACCCCCATGGCTGAGGCCGCTTGGTCCACTCTGCAGGTTCAGACACACTCAAGAGACAAGAGCCAAATTCTTAGCAGAAACATAATACTGTGCTGTGTTGTGCTTAGTCACTGTGGTGCCCAGCTCTTTGCAACCCCATGGACTGTAGCCCATCAGGCTCCTCTGTCCATGGGGATTCTCCAGGCAGGAATACTGGAGTGGGTTGCCATGCCCTCCTCCAGGGAATCTTTCTAATCCAGGGATCGATCCCAGGCCTCCCGAATTACAGGTGAATTCTTTACCATCTGAGCCACCAGGGAAGCCCAAGAATACTGGAGTGGGTAGCCTATCCCTTCTCCAGGGGATCTTCCTGACGCAGGAATTGAACCGGGGTCTCCGGCATTGCAGGCAGATTCTTTACCAGCTGAGCTACCAGGGAAGCCCACATAATCCTTAAAAGCATCCATTCTTATTTTAACTCACTACAAGTTCAGTGTAAAAAAAAAAAGTGGAAATTAACAGACAAGCTCAAAAAAAGTTATCTCTAATTTAATCACTCAGAGCAACAAAGTGATATGTATTTTGTATATATCCTTCCAGCGTTTTATATATATACACATACACACAGTTTTATTATATCAAAATATCATTGACTTGCTGTTTTCACTAGCTACATAACTTGGATACTCTATCATATCATTAAACAATCTTCCTCTTTATTTTGATGGCTTTGAAACACTTTATTGAATGGAAGTACTTTAATACAGTTAACCAATCTCCCTTTTGTTCCACTTTTTTGTTATTCCAAATAAGCACACAATTAATGTTCTTGAGTCATAATGAGTCATAATCCTTCTAAGCCTTAGGTATTTCCTGGTTAAATACTTGGAGGTGGAACTTCTGGATCAAAAGTCATGCACATTTTTAAGAATTTTGGAACAGATTTATGAATAGTCTCATAGCAGGGTACCTGAGGCAGAGTATATTCCTCTGACAGTACTTGAAACTGATTCAGAAGGATTTAAGGAGTCCTAAGCTAATAGATGGCGCCCCACTCCAGTGCTCTTGCCTGGAAAATCCTATGGACAGAGGAGCCTGGTGGGCTGCAGTCCATGGGGTCGCTAAGAGTCGGACACGACTGAGTGACTTCCCTTTCACTTTTCACTTTCATGCATTGGAGAAGGCAATGGCAACCCACTCCAGTGTTCTTGCCTGGAGAATCCCAGGGACGGGGGAGCCTGGTGGGCTGCCGTCTATCGGGTCACACAGAGTCGGACATGACTGAAGTGACTTAGCAGCAGTAGCAGCAGCAGCAGGCTAATAGAGAGGGGGCTTTCCTGGTGGCTGAATGGTAACAAATCTGCCTGCCAATATAGAGGACATGGGTTTGATCCCTGGGTGGGGAAAATCCCCTGGAGAGGGAAATGGCAATGCACTCCAGTATTTTGCCTGAGAAATCCCATGGACAGAGGAGCCTGCTGGGCTATAGTTTATGGGGGCAAAGAGTCTGACAGGAGTGAGTGACTAAACAACAACAAAACTAATAGAGAGATAACACAGCAGCCAGCTAGCCAGTCACGCGAATGATAAATATTTATTGACTGGATGCCCTACACATGTTCAAGGAACAGAGTATTAAGAAGGACAGACAATCCTTGCCCTGCCTGTACTCACAGTCCAGCAGTGAAAGAGACCAACAATGACAAAATTGATTCCCTTTGCCTCGATACTGCTTCCACTCCGACAGTATGCCTCATTTTAAATGCAAGGCTCCTGCTTCATTGCTGGGACAAGCATGCTGGAGAGTGGGTCTCTTTTTTCCTACATCAGGAGCCATGCCTTGCTCTCATGAGTTCTCTTGGAGATGCTACAGGATCCTGGACCAGCCACCAACCCCAATGAGAACACCTCTGTCCCGTTTATGCAAATTGCCTGTGCCAGACTCCAACTGTACAGTACTCCTTTTCTGGGAAAGTAATAAAAATCATGGCCACTTTGGGCTTTACTTACTCTGTTCCAGGCCCAATAAGAGGCACTTAATATAAATTATTTCATCTAAATAACAATGCTATGAGAGTCACTATTGCTATTTCATTTTATGAATCAGGAATAGGAGATTCAGAGAGTTTTTAACTTGCCTATTATGAGACAACAGAGCTGGGATCCAGACTGAAGTCTCTCTTACCTGCATTTCTCGGCACTGTTTACCTAGGTCTCTGTCTATGCCCTTCCTTCAGTGCCTTGTCCTGCCAGGTGAGACATTCCCTGATCATCTATTTCTAGGTCCATCTCCAAATGACTATCATACCCAATGGCAGCTGTGGCTGGCACTCTTCAAACTCTACTCTAAAAATGTATCAGACTTCCCTGGGAAAACGCAGTGATCTCCACTGCTAACAATTCCCAAGTATGGACCAAAGGTAACCTGCTACAGAATCAAGGGAAGACCTTGTTTAAATGAATAAGCAAAACGCTATATGTGCATACAGTGAAATATTACTCAGCCATGAAAAAGAATGTGGTACTAGGACATGATACAACATGGATGAACCTCAAAGCACTATACACAGTGAAGTATGCCAGATGCAAGAAGAGAAATACTGGATGATTTCCTCTATATGAAATATCTAGATCAGCTAGATCTACAGAGACAGAAAGTAAACTGATGATTGCCAAAGGCTGGGGAGGACTGGGGACTGGAAGTGAGTGCTTAATGGATGTGGGATCTCCTTGGGGGTGATGAAAATGTTTTAGAGCTACACAGAGGTAATAGTTGCACAAAATTATGAGTGTACTAAATGGCACCAGATTATTCACCTTAGGATGGTTAAATTTATGCCATCTGAAGTTTACTTCAATTTAAAAAGAAGGAGGGGCATGCTAACCTGCTAAATCTAAATATTTGGGTCCAGAAATGTCCTTTTATACAAGCTCACACGTGATACTGGTGCACACTGCCATTTGGAAAACATTCCTAAAAATCTACCTGCATGGCTACATAGGACTGTCCTCCCAAAGAAGCCAAAGATTAAGTTTTTTTCAAAGGTTGGTTTTAAGAAAATGAAGCCTCAAGCAAAAGCTAACCAGCACAAAAGCTCTAAAGTGAGGGGGCATCAGTGATCTGCCTGATGCCATTATTTCCAGGTAGCAAGGAATTCAAAGCGTTTACCCAGACCATGCACATATGTCCAGCTCAGCCCCCGAGATGGGTTAAATGAGGATATAAAGCAGGGTTCACGGAAGGAAGAAGGAGAGATGTGAAGCCACAGCAATGGGATCTTGGCTAATCAACCTGACCAGGCAAAGTAATGACATTGCTCCTGCATAATCCTGACTGAAAGCAAATGAATCAATGAGCTGAAAAGCATGGATTCAATAACGCTATTAAGTCAAGGCAATTCCTTTTAAGGCAAATTAATTCCTCTGTGGCTGTCTCCTGTTGCTCCCAGGATGCAATACTCTCCTGGCAAGGGATTTGGGAGGCACTGCTCCCAACAAAGGCTTTGTCATCATTTGTCTCCTGCCACCCGATATATCCCAGTGGAAGGGGTCTTCTTGGCTTTGGCTGTCTTCTATCAGCCCATTGTTCTTGCTTCAGCCCCTAAGTCGATTGCTATTTGTTTCAAAGGAAACTACTTAATCTTACCTGCTAACATCTAACAAGGGGCCAGGTCTGTTGACGGTTAATACTGCTGTTGGCATCCTTCCCAAGGAAATATATCGTTACCATGTGTTCCTTTGCTCATGAACACAGTAAGGAGACTTACTGTGTGACTGGTGTTGCATTAAGGATATCAAAGGCATTTGTCTTATTAATAGGGCCTGCAATGACCCTATGAGATAGGCACTACTGTGTCCACTGAGTGGATGAGGGAACCAAGTCTTGAATGGCTTAGTAGCTGTTCAGTGTCTCAAGTCTCCAAAACCTAACTCAGGACTACCATGTTACACAGTCTCCATATACTTCTTCAGAGGAAACCCTCCAAGATTCCAGGACGTGAGTTCCACCCCACCTGCCACCCTCCAGAGTCAGAGAGGGTATCTGAGAGCATGAGCCGCACAAGGAGGAGTGAACGTCCTCCTAAACACAAAATCTACGTTCTGAGGGACACCCACCAACAGACGCCCCCAGCTCCCTGCTCTCTTACCGGCAGAAATTCTCATTAGCACTGACCAGGCAGGAGAGAGGAGGGAGGTATTTCAGGTGAGCGGGCACTAAGGATAAGTAACCTAGACTGGCTGCAAGGAGAACACTCATGCAATACACAGAGGGTAAACTCAAGCCACTGCTTGGAGTTGAACAAGCTGGGACCTAATTCCCAGCTCTGCCTTTCATTTATATGACCTCTGGCAGTTTTGGCCTTGCAGAGAATCCACATTCCCACCTGTACACTGAAGATGTGCATCTCACGGGGCAGCTAGGGAGAGTGGAGGGTATTCCACCAAATAGTATCTAGCGTGTGCCTGCCTCAGAATGAATTCTTAAGTGCTAGCTGCCAGTGTCATTCCCAAGACCAGACCGCTGCCAGGCCTACACAACATAACACCACACACCCACAGCCACACATACACACGCACAGAGCCACACACACACACAGCCACACACACACACAGCCTTAGGCCTGTCTGGCAAATTTAGAGTCTGGTCTCGAAGAGACCTGACTGTTCTTTCCCCCTAACTTGTGTGCCAGTGGCTATTTAAACTCTCTGACCTGAGTTTACTCAGCAAGTAAACAGGTATAACACTATTGTACACTTTCTAGGTTTGTGGTCTAGAATATTAAAACGAAAAAGATTTTAGTGATTTAGTGATAGCCTGGTTCTGTATTTTATAGGTGAAGATCACCCATCGTAATGCCCTCTTTGCCCAGAGTTTTAGACTCCACTATTTCTCCACCCCAGCACAGCAAAATATGTTGACTGGGAACTAATGCAGTGTTTCAAAACTGTGCGGGGCACAAGGCCAGAGCAGAGCGTAGCAGCCAAGACTCCCTGCTCAAGGCACTTGGAGTCTCTAGCCACTAGGGGCCGCTGGTAAGCCATAGAAAGCAGCAAGGATGCCTACCTGGCAGGATTTCAAAACCGGTTTCCTATTTAAAGGCCTGTATCAGCGGAGAAGGCAATGGCAGCCCACTCCAGTACTCTTGCCTGGAGAATCCCATGGACGGAGGAGCCTGATAGGCTACATTCCATGGGGTCGCTAAGAGTCCGACACCACTGAGTGACTTCACTTTCACTTTTCACTTTCATGCACTGGAGAAGGAAATGGCAACCCACTCCAGTGTTCCTGCCTGGAGAATCCCAGGGACGGGGGAGCTTGTTGGGCTGCCATCTATGGGGTCGCACACAGTCGGCCACAACTGATGCGACTTAGCAGCAGCAGCAGCATGGACTATCAGAAAATGGCAACCCATTCCAGTATTCTTGTCTGAAAACTCCCATAGACGGAGGAGCCTGGTGAGCTACAGTCCAAAGGGCCACAAAGAGTCAGACATGACTGAGCAACTGAACACTCACACACACACACATGGACTATCAGAAATCCAGCTCAGAGTCCTTGCTTTTTATTTTCTAGAAGGGAGTTAACCCATTTCCCCTTGCGGTGGAAGGAAAAGAAGATGGGCTGTAGTCTGCCGCCACCTAGTCTCTGAGCCAATGGCTGGAAGAAGAGGAAATATCTGTGTGACAACACTGTGAAGATCCTCCACATGCAAGAATTTCCCCAGGGCCTAGTGACTGAGGAGCTTTCCAGATGGCACAGTGGTAAAGAATCTGCCAATGCAGGAGACGCAGGTTTGATCCCTGAGTCAGGAAGATCCCTGGAGAAGGAAATGGCAACCCACTCCTGTGTTCTTGCCTGGAGAATCAATCCCATGTGGACAGAGGAGCCCGATGGGCTATAGTCCATGGTGCTGCAAAGAGTCACATGTGACTGACCATGCACACCCTCACTGAGATCCCTTTAAGTCTTACAACCACTGTAAACTTCCAAATTCAGTTCAGAAACTTCCAAAGCCCACAAATAACTAGATATTCAGGGAAGGGGGCATGTGTCAGGATACTAGTAAATGCTGTTACACAGGGCAGCGGGGGGTGAGGGGAGGGAATCCATGCACAAAGAATAGTGTGTAAACCTAGAGTTCCCAGATATAGGTTTGAATTCTAGCTTAGCCAGATATTAGCTGTGAAGACTTGGGTAAGTTACTTAATATCTCTGAACTTCAGTTTCCTTTGAAACCCCGACTTCACCAGCTTTCTATGTGGGCTGAATTGAATGAGGTAATATATAGAACATTTCAGCCATGTTAAAAGACTAATTTGCATCAGCTGTTATTCCTCTTCAGTGAGATTAAAGTAAGCTGCATTTAGGGTATGGAGAGCAGGCATGTTGGGAGGGATTAGGGGTTTAGGAAGAGGAATGGGGTGACCAGGAAAGTTTAAAAGTCAGGAGGAAACCAAACTACATGTCTCTCAGTTCACTGGCATCCATATGAAGCAAGTCAAGAAGCTTCAAGATGTGTGTTCACATATTGAGAAATCTTTTCCTGTTGTGTTTGTAGGGTGCATCATGCAAAGGGCATGAAAAATGAGCAGTGGTGTAACTATAAGTCAACTTTATATCGCCAAAGCTAGAAAACATGTTGAGTCCCCTGAAGCAGGATGCTTGAGGCAAAATGAGACTGGAAAAGACATCCATCGTCAGAGGATCAGGGTACTCTTGCCTGGAAAATCCCATGGACGGTGGAGCCCAGTAGGCTGCAGTCCATAGGGTCTGAAAGAGTCGGACATGACTGAATGACTTCACTTTCATTTTTCACTTTCATGCACTGGAGAAGGAAATGGCAACCCACTCCAGTGTTCTTGCCTGAAGAATCCCAGGGATGGCAGGGCCTGGTGGGTTGCCATCTATGGGGTCGCACAGAGTTAGACACAACTGAAGTGACTTAGCAGCAGTGGCAGGAAGAATGAAGGAGACTCTAAGACTGCCCAGTTCTGAATCCCACACTATGATAAGTGCAAAGTGAATCAGAGCACATCCATAGGAAAAAGAATGGTTTGGGTGGGGAACACAAACAGTCCTCAGAGATGAGCTGAAGAAATGCAGAGTGATCCTCTAGAAAGAGAGAAACAAAAAAGAAATTGCATTTCTGCTTTGTTGACTATGCTAAAGCCTTTGACTGAGTGGATCACAATAAACTGTGGAAAATTCTGAAAGATATGGGAATACCACACCACCTGACCTGCCTCTTAAGAAACCTATATGCATGTCGGGAAGCAACAGTTAGTAGTGGACATGGAACAATAGACTAGTTCCAAATTGGGAAAGGAGTATGTCAAGGCTGTATATTGTCACCCTGCTTATTTAATTTATATGCAGAGTACATCATGAGAAATGCTGGGCTGGAAGAAGCACAAGCTGGAATCAAGATTGCCAGGAGAAATATCAATAACCTCAGATAGGCAGATGACACCACCCTTATGGCAA
>SJYC01063315.1:0-16569 GCA_006408675.1 Madoqua kirkii
CAAGGCTGTATATTGTCACCCTGCTTATTTAAATTATATGCAGAGTACATCATGAGAAATGCTGGGCTGGAAGAAGCACAAGCTGGAATCAAGATTGCCAGGAGAAATATCAATAACCTCAGATATGCAGATGACACCACCCTTATGGCAGAAAGTGAAGAGGAACTAAGAAGCCTTTTGATGAAAGTGAAAGTGAAGAGTGAAAAAGTTGGCTTAAAGCTCAACATTCAGAAAACGAAGATCATGGCATCTGGTCCCATCACTTCATGGGAAATAGATGGGGAAACAGTGGAAACAGTGTCAGACTTTATTTTTGGGGGCTCCCAAATCACTGCAGATGGTGTCTGTAGCCATGAAATTAAGAACTCTTAATCCTTGGAAGGAAAGTTATGACCAACCTAGAAAGCATATTGAAAACCAGAGACATTACTTTGCCAACAAAGGTCTGTCTAGTCAAAGTTATGATTTTTCCAATGGTCATGTATGGATGTGAGATTTGGACTGTGAAGAAAGCTGAGTGTTGAAGAATTGATGCTTTTGAACTGTAGTGTTGGAGAAGACTCTTGAAAGTCCCTTGGACTGCAAGAAGATCCAACCAGTCCATTCTAAGGAGATCAATCCTGGGTATCTTTGGAAGGAATGATGCTAAAGCTGAAACTCCAGTATTTGGCCACCTCATGCGAAGAGTTGACTCATTGGAAAAGACCCTGATGCTGGGCGGGATTGAGGACAGGAGGAGAAAGGGATGACAGAGGATGAGATGGCTGGACGGCGTCACAAACTCGATGGATATGAGTTTGAGTGAAGTCCGAGAGTTGGTGATGGACAGGGAGGCCTGGCATGCTGCAATTCATGGGGTCGCAAAGAGTCGGATACAACAGAGCAATTGAACTGACTTGAATTTTGATTTTACTGCCAGACGTTTTTGGCTTGCATGAATTACAGTTTTATGTGATAAATAATGGCTGTTCATATCTATTGTGTTAATACCTTTCCATAAGTTCTTCGTATTTAAATGTGGAAGTAGTTTACTGACTGTGTTACAAAATATCTGTCTGTTTTTAAAGATTATTTAGAGTAGGGCCTCTTCAAAACACTTCTTTTCATATCATTTTGAGGATTGCATTGCACGGACAACACTGAAGCATCCTCTGATTTGTTGATAAGTACACTTGAAGTCAAAAGTGAGATGACCTTTAACTTCAACAGTGGTAGTTTCAGGAAATAATTCTATGATTTTAATATTTGAAATAATAATATGATTTCAATATTTAGGTAACAAAGTATAATGGCTATAGGAAGGAACTTTTAGTAGTTTATGAATTCAAATTTAAGTAGAAGTAAGAAAATGCAGATGAGAGAGAATAGAACTTAATTTTGTATAATGTTAAAGTCAAAAGGTATGTTGAATATCCATATATTCCTCACATGAGGTTCATGTTTAGACTCCACACACACACACAAATATGGAACATGGGCTCTGCTCTCAAGGGTCATACTTCTGTTCTTCAGGAGAATTCCCACGGAAGGAAAGTGAATAAAGTCTTGTTGCTGGAGTCAGGAACTTTCTGCTTGACCCACCGACAACTTTAGTATAAAATATCAATTTTTCATAAATTAGATGATTAAGGATGTTCCAAAGCTAATTTCTTAAACATATAGTCATGCCACATTAGGAAATAATAGTGATAGCTGATCACATAAATATAAGATCTCAATAAAACTAAAAGCATATTATTATTCTAACTTTGCAAATTCTAAATCTACTAGACTGTTTTTGTGAAGCCATGAATTAATTATAATACTTTCATAAACATCATGCTGCTACTGCTAAGTCGCTTCAGTTGTGTTCAACTCTGTGCGACCCCATGGACTGCAGCCTACCAGGCTCCTCCATCCATGGGATTTTCCAGGCAAGAATACTGGAGTGGGTTGCCATTGCCTCCTCCTGTAACTGCATAGCGATCATAAACATGCAATATTATTTTTTGCAGTCAACATAAATTTAGATTAATAAAACTAATTTGCATATTATTTCAAGGATTTTAAATATTACAAATGAGCTTCCCTGGTGGCTCAGACAATAAAGAATTTGTCTACAATGGAAAAAACTTCAGTTCAAACCCAGGGCCAGGAAGATCCCTTGGAGAAGGAAATGGCTACCTACTCCAGTATTCTTGTCTGAAGAATCCCATGGACAGAGGAGCCAGGTGGCTACAGTTCATAGAGTTGCAAAGAATCGGACATGACTGAGTGACTAACACACATATACATAGACAGACTCCAATACATTGACTTATTTTCTTATTTAGTATTAGAAGAGCAGTACAGCATAGTGAATAAGAATGTCAACTATGCCGCTGGACATCCTGACTTCAAATTCTGACTGAGGACACAACATCTGTATTAATTTTAGTGGCTTAATTTACTACCTCTGAATCAAGTTTTCTTGACCTATAGTGGAATATGAGTAATACTGATTATCTCACTGGTTTGATGTGAGGATTTTAAAAGTGTATAAAAATATGTATTTATAATATAGCATAATATATAGTGTCTATTATGATATGTGGCATATTATAATATAATATTTTAAAATATCCATATATGTATATATAAGAACATTACCTGGCACACAGTAACTCCTTACCATCATTATTTAATACTCTACTGGAATTAGAAAGGGAAAATGGGTCTTGTTTGATGGGCTGGACTAGGTTCAGTAAATCTTTAATCCAATTTTCTGCAGATGTGTGGGGCTGCATTCCCTTCTGTTGTTTGACATGAGACCAAAATATGGTGGAGGTAATGAAGATAATGAAGGCCTCCTGTGTTATCTTCCCATGTACATACTACATTCAGTGCCCCTGAACCTGCAGCAGACCCCACAGTCAGTCTCTCCATTCAGGAGGCTTCCATAAGCCTATTCTTATCCCTCAGACACCAGACAGAAAGAAAACCACAATCCAGAAAACTACACAAATATATGGACCATCAGTTCAGTTCCGTCTCTCAGTCGTGTCTGACTCTTTGCAATCCTATGAATTGCAGCACGCCAGGCCTCTCTGTCCATCACCAACTCAGAGTTCACTCAGACTCATGTCCATTGAGTTGGTGATGCCATCCAACCATCCCATCCTCTGTCGTCCCCTTCTCTTCCTGCCCCCAATCCCTCCCAGCATCAGAGTCTTTTCCAATGAGGCAACTCTTCACATGAGGTGGCCAAAGTACTGGGTTTCAGCTTTAGCGTCATTCCTTCCAAAGAGCACCCAGGGCTGATCTCCTTTAGAATGGACTGGTTGGATCTCCTTGCAGTCCACAGGACTCTCAAGAATCTTCTCCAGCACCACAGTTCAAAAGCATCAGTTCTTCAGTGCTCAGCTTTCTTCACAGTCCAACTCTCACATCCATACATGACAACTGGGAAAACCATAGCCTTGACTAGACGAAATTTGGTTAGCAAAGTAATGTCTCTGCTTTTCAATATGCTTTCTAGGTTGGTCATAACTTTCCTTCCAAAGAGTAAGCATCTTTTAATTTCATGGCTGCAGTCACTATCTGCAGTGATTTTGGAGCCCCCAAATATTAAGTCTGACACTGTTTCCACTGTTTCCCCATCTATTTCCCATGAAGTGATGGGACCATATGCCATGATCTTTGTTTTCTGAATGTTGAGCTTTAGGCCAACTTGTTCACTCTCCTCCTTCACTTTCAACAGGGGCTTTTTAGTTCCTCTTCACTTTCTCCCATAAGGGTGGTGTCATCTGCATATCTGAGGTTAGTGACATTTCTCCCGACATTCTTGATTCCAGGTTGTGCTTTTTCCAGCTCAGTGTTTTTCATGATACATCTAAGTTAAATAAGCAGGGTGACAATATACAGCCTTGACTGGCTCCTTTTCCTATTTGAAACCAGTCTGTTGTTCCATGTCCTGTTCTAACTGTTGCTTCCTGACCTGCATACAGATTTCTCAAGAGGCAGGTCAAGTGGTCTGGTATTTCCATCTCTTGAAGAATTGACCACAGTTTATTGTGATCTACACAGTCAAAGGCTTTGGCATAGTCAATAAAGCAGAAATAGATGCTTTTCTGAAACTCTCTTGCTTTTTCGATGATTCAGCGGATGTTGTCAATTTCATCTCTGGTTCCTTTGCCTTTTCTAAAACCGCCTTGAACATCTGGAGTTTCATAGTTCATGTATTGCTGAATCCTGGTTTGGAGAATTTTGAGCATTACTTTATTAGTGTGTGAAATGAGTGCAATTGTGTGGTAGTTTAAACATTCTTTGGCATTGCCTTTCTTTGGAATTGGAATGAAAAGTGACTTTTTCCAATCCTGTGGCTACTGCTGAGCTTTCCCAATTTGCTGGCATATTGAGTACAGCACTTTCACAGCATCATCTTTCAGAATTTGAAATAGCTCAACTGGAATTCATCACCTCCACTAGCTTTGTTTGTAGTGATGCTTTCTAAGGCCCACTTGACTTCACATTCCAAAATGTCTGGCTCTAGGTGAGTAATGATACCATCGTGGTTATCTGGGTCATGAAGATCTTTTGCTGTACAGTTCTGTGTATTCTTGCCACCTCTTCTTAATATCTTCTGCTTCTGTTAGGTCCATATCATTTCTGTCCTTTATCGAGCCTATCTTTGCATGAAATGTTCCCTTGGTATCTCTAATTTTCTTGAAGAGATTTCTAGTCTTTCCTATTCTGGTATTTTCCTCTATTTCTTTGCATTGATCTCTGAAGAAGGCTTTCTTATCTCGTCTTGCTAGTCTTTGGAACTCTGCATTTAGATGCTTATATCTTTTCTTTTCTCCTTCGCTTTTCACTTCTCTTCTTTTTATAGCTATTTGTAAGGCTGTAAGGCCTCCTTAGAGAGAAATTTTGCTTTTTTGCATTTCTTTTCTATGGGGTTGGTCTTGATCCCTGTTTCCTGTACAATATCATGAACCTCCATCCATAGTTCATCTGGCACTCTATCTATCAGATCTAGTCCCTTAAATCTATTTCTCACTTCCACTGTATAATCATAAGGGATTTGATTTAGGTCATACCTGAATGGTGTAGTGATTTTCCCTACTTTCTTCAATTTAAGTCTGATTTTGCCAATAAGGAGTTCATGATCTGAGCCACAGTCAGCTCTTGGTCTTGTTTTTGCTACTTTATAGAGCTTCTCCATCTTTGGCTGCAAAGAATATAATTAGTTTGATTTTGGTGTTGACCATCTGGTGATGTTCATGTGTAGGGTCTTCTCTTGTGTTGTTGGAAGAGGGTGTTTACTATGACCAGTGCAATTTCCTGGCAAAACTCTATTAGCTTTTGCCCTGCTTCATTCTGTATTCCAAGGGCAAATTTGCCTGCTGGTCCAGGTGTTTCTTGATTTCCTACTTTTGCATTCCAGTCTCCTAGAATGAAAAGGACATTTTTGGGGGGTGTTAGTTCTAAAAGATCTTCTTGGTCTTCATAGAACCTGCAACTTCAGCTTCTTCAGCAATACTGTTTGGGGCATAGACTTGGATTATTTTGATATGGAATGGTTTGCCTTGGAAACGAACAGAGATCATTCTGTCATTTTTGAGATTGCATCCAAGTACTGCATTTTGGACTCTTTTGTTGACCATGATGGCTATTCCATTTATTCTAAAGGATTCCTTCCAGCAGTAGTTGATATAATAGTCATCTGAGTTAAATTCACCCTTTCCAGTCAATTTTAGTTTGCTGATTCCTAGAATGTCATCATTCATTCTTGCCGTTCTGAACAGAGATCATTCTGTCATTTTTGAGATTGCATCCAAGTACTGCATTTTGGACTCTTTTGTTGACCATGATGGCTATTCCATTTATTCTAAAGGATTCCTTCCAGCAGTAGTTGATATAATAGTCATCTGAGTTAAATTCACCCTTTCCAGTCAATTTTAGTTTGCTGATTCCTAGAATGTCATCATTCATTCTTGCCGTTCTGTTTGACCACTTCCAACTTGCCTTGATTCATGGACCTAACATTCCAAGTTCCTATGTAATACTGCTCTCTACAGTATCAAATCTTGCTTCTATCACCAGTCACATCCATAACTGGGTATTGTTTTTGCTTTGGCTCCATCCCTTCATTCTTCTGGAGTTTTTTCTCCACTGATCTCTAGTAGCATATTGGGCACCTACTGACCTAGGGAGTTCCTCTTTCAGTATCCTATCATTTTTGCCTTTTCATACTGTTCATGGGGTTTTCAAGGCAAGAATACTGAAGTGGTTTGCCATTCCTTTCTCCAGTTTGCCACATTCTGTCAGACCTCTCCACCATGACCCGCCCATCTTGGGTGGCCCCAGGGGCATGTCTTAGTTTCATTGAGTTAGACAAGGCTGTGGTGCTACTGTGATTAGACTGACTAGTTTTCTATGGTTATGATTTTAGTGTGTCTGCCCTCTGTTGCCCTCTTGCAACACCTACTGTCTTACTTGGGTTTCTCTTACCTTGGAGGTGGGGTATCTCTTTATGGCTAATCCAACAAAGCGCAGACGTTGCTCCTTCCTTGGATGAGGGGTATCTCCTCACCACTCCCCATCCTGACCTTGAACGTGGAATAGCTCCTCTTGGCCCACCTGTGCCTGTGCAGCCACCAGTCTTTGGACGTGAGGTTGCTTCTCC
This sequence comes from Madoqua kirkii, assembly GCA_006408675.1. Lineage (NCBI taxonomy): Eukaryota > Metazoa > Chordata > Mammalia > Artiodactyla > Bovidae > Madoqua > Madoqua kirkii. The sequence goes on from SJYC01063315.1 coordinate 6,647, forward strand.
CAGCCACCGCCCCTGACCTCGGGTGGGGGTTCGCTCCTATTTGCTGTTCCCATGCTCTCACAGCCTGGCACTGTCTGCTGCCCCCACCTCCCACCGACCTCTGATGCTTTTCCTAACTCAAGGACTATGAGACATGTCATTTAGGGTCACCCAAGATGGATGGGTCATGGTGGAAACTTCTGACAAATGTGGTCCACTGAAAGGAATGGCAGATCATTTCAGTGTTCTTGCCTTGAGAATGCCATGAACACTATGAAAAGACAAAAATATAGGACACTGATAGATGAACTCCCCAGGTCTGTAGGTGCCCGATACACTACTGGAGAAGAGTAGAGAAATAATCCTAAAAGGAATGAAAAGATGGAGCCAAAACAAAAAAACGATGCCCACTTGTGGATGTGACTGGTTATGGAAGTAAAGTCCGATGCTGTAAAGAACAATATTGCACAGAAACCTGGAATGTTAGGTCCAAAAATCAAGGTAAATTGGAAGTGGTCAAATAGGAGATGGCAGAGAAAGCATCAACATTTTAAGAACCAGTAAACTGAAATGGACTGGATAGGAGAATTTAACTTAAATTATCATTACATCTATTCCAGTGGGCTAGAATCCCTTAGAGGAAATGGAGTAGGTATCACAGTCAACAAAAGAGTATGAAATGCAGTACATGGATGCAACTTCAAAAATAACAAAGTGATCTCTGTTTGTTTCCAAGGTGAACAGTAATCCAAGTCTATGGCCCAAGCAGTAATGCTGAAGAAGCTGAAACTGAACGGTTCTATGAAGACCTAGAAACTTTCTAGAACTAACACCCCCAAAAGATGTCCTTTTCCTCATAGGGGACTGAAATACAAAAGCGGGAAGTCAAGAGATATCTCAAATAACAGGACAATTCGGTCTTGGAGTACAAAATGAAGCAGGGCAAAGGTGAATAGAGTTTTGCCAAGAGAACTCACTGCTCAGAGTAAACATCCTCTTCCAACAGCACAAGAGAAGACTTTACACATGGGCATCACCAGATGGTCAATACAAAATCAGATTAATTATATTCTTTGCCACCAAGTTGGAGAAGCACTATACCGTCAGCAAAAACATGACTGGAAGCTGACTGTGGCTCAGATCATGAACTCCTTATTGCCAAATTCAGACTTAAATTGAAGTACGTAGGGAAAACCACTAGATCATTCAGGTATGACCTAAGTCAAGTCCCTTATGATTATATAGTGGAAGTAAGAAATAGATTCAAGAGATTAGATCTGATAGACAGAGTGCCTGAAGAACTAAGGATGGAGGTTTGTGACATTGTACAGGAGACAGGGATCAAGACCATCTCCCCCCCACAAAAAAAAAAAAGAAATGCAAAAAGGCAAAATGATTGTCTGAGGAGTCCATACAAATAGCTGTGAATAGAAGAGAAGCTAAAGAGATAGGAGAAAAGGAAAAATATACCCATTTGAATGCAGAATTACAAAGACTAGCTCAGTGAGATAAGAAAGCCTTCATCAGTGATCAGTGCAAAGAAATTGAGAAACACAATAGAATGTGAAAGACTAAAGATCTCTTCAAAAAAAAAAAAAGAAAAAAGAAAAAGAGAGAGATACCAAGGGAAATTTTCATGCAAAGATGGCACAATAAAGAACAGAAATGGTATGAACCTAACAGAAGCAGAAGATATTAAGAAGAGGTGGCAAGCATAAACAGAACTATACAAAAAGTTCTCCATGACCCAGATAATCACGATGATGTGATCGTACACCTAGAGCCAGACATGCTGGTATGTGAAATCAAGTGGGCCTTTGGAAGCATCACTACGAACAAAGCTAGTGGAGGTGATGGAATTCCAGTTGAGCTCTTTCAAATCTTAAAAGATGATACTCTGAAAATGCTGCAATCAATATGCCAGCAAATTGGGAAAACTCAACAGTGGCCATAGGACTGGAAAAGGTCAGTTTTCCCAAAGAAAGGCAATGCCAAAGAATGTTCAAACTACCACACAATTGCACTCATTTCACACTCTAGTAAAGTAATGCTCAAAATTCTCCAAGCCACGCTTGTACAGTGCATCCAGATGTTTAAGCTGGATTTAGAAATGGCAGAGAAAACAGAGGTAAAATTGCCAACATCTGTTGGATCATCGAGAAAGCAAGAGACAAAACATATATTTTTGCTTTATTGACTGTGCTAAAGACTTTGATCTTATGAATCACAACAGACTGTGGGAAATTCTTCAAGAGATGAGAATACCAGACCACCTTACCTGTCTCCTGAGAAATCTGCATGCAGGTCAGGAAGCAACAGTTAGAACTGGACATGGAATAACAGACTTGCTCCAAATAGGGAAAGGTGTATGTCAAGGCTGTATATTTTTACCCTCCTTATTTAACTTATATTCAGAGTGCATCATGAGAAAAGCTGGTTGGATGAAGCACAAGCTGGAATCAAGACTGTGGGGGAGGAATATCAATAACCTCAGATATGCAGATAACATCACCCTTATGGAGGAAGCTGAAGAAGAACTAAAGAGTCTTTTGATGAAAGTGAAAGAGAAGAGTGAAAAAGCTGGCTTAAAACTCAACGTTCATAAAGTTAAGATCATGGCATCCAATCTCATTACCTCATGGCAAATAGATGGGGAAACAATGGAAACAGTGACAGAGTTTATTTTGGGGGCTCCAAAAATTAGTGCAGATGATTACTGAAGCCATGATTAAAAAATATTTGTTCTTTGGAAGAAAAGCCATGGCCAACCTAGATAGCATATTGAAAAGCATTACTTTACCAACAAATGTCCAATTAGCCAAAGCTACGGTTTTTCCAATAGTCATGTATGTATGTGAGAGTTGGACCATAAAAAAAACTGAGTGCTGAAGAATTGACGATTTTGAACTGTAGTGTTAGAGAAGACTCTTGAGAGACCCTTGGAATGCAAGGAGATCCAACCAGTCAATGCTAAAGGAAATTAATCCTGAATATTCACTGGAAGGACTGTTGCTTAAACTCCAATACTTTGGTTACCTGATGTGAAGAACTGACTCATTGGAAAAGACCCTGAAGCTGGGAAAGATTGAAGGCAGGAAGAGACGGGCATGACAGAGTATGAGATGGTTGCTTGGCATCACTGACTTGATGAACATGAGTTTGAGCAAGTTCCAGGAGTTGGTGATGGACAGGGAAGCCTGGCTTGCTGCAGTCCATGGGGTTGCACAGTCTTGGACATGACTGAGTGACTGAACTGTGATTAGGAGGACACATATTCATCTAGGTATGTATATATACATATTCTCCATTTCTTGAAAGCAGTATAATTCTGTTCAATAAGTCAGAGTTATTCAAATCCTTCTTGTCCTTGTTTTCAGTAATGAAATAACAAGATAGACTATTTTTAGGCTAATGATTTTAAAAGTCAGCTACGTGCTATTGACAGCTAAATTTTAATATCAAAAATGATATGCCACAAAACAAATACATTGACCAATAGAATAGAATTTGGAGATTTGGAGCCCAGAAATAAACCCATATATATATATATAAGCAACTAATATTAACAAAGAATTCAATAATGCTCAGCAGGAAAATAATAATTTCTAATAAATTTTGCTTGGAAAACTACATACTCTCAATCAAAAGAATGAGTGTGGCCTCCAACTTACTCCACTTACAAATATTATCTTGTACTATGTAAAGAATTCCATATAAGATCTGATACCATGATACTCTAAAAATAAAACAAATTTCCTTTGAATTGGTCTTGGTAATTTTTTGAATTTGACACCAAAAACAAGTGACAAAAACAAAAATCAAGTGGGACTACATCAAACTAAAAAGCTTCTGCACAGTAAAGAAAACAATTGACAAAAAAAAAGTGGAATTGGAAAAGAATGAATGCAAACCATCAATCTTATAAGAGTTAATATCTAAAAATACATAAGGAACTCATACAGTTCTACTGAAAAAGAAACCTGATACCAAAAAAAAAAAAATGGGCAGAGGGCTTAGATATTTTTCCAAAAAGGAAATACATATGGTTGGGAAGTATGTGAGAATGTCACTAGCACTAATCATCAGAGAAATACATATCAAAACCTCAGTGAGATATAGCCTGTCACCTGCTAGAATAGCTGTCATCAAAAGGACAAGAGATAAATGCTGGTGAGAATATCAAGAAAAGAGAACACTGGTGCACTGTTGGTGGAGATTTAAATTAGGATAGTCACTGTAGAAAACAGTGTGAGCATTCCTCAAAAAAGTTACAAATAGAACTACTATATGATCCAACAAGCTCACTTCTAGGTATACATCTAAAGGAAATGAAATCACTATCTCAAAAAAATATCTGCACTCTCAAGTTAGCTGTAGTATTCACAATAGCCAAGACTTTAAAACAAATATCCATTGGATATAGACAATGGCATATCTATCTATTTAGGGAGAGAGAGAGAGAAACACTGTATGATCTCACTTACATGTGGAATACAAAAGCCCTGAACTCAGAAACATGGGAGAGAATGGTGGTTGCAGGGGCTGAGGAGGGGTAGAGAAAATGAAGGACATATTGGTCAGGGGATACAAATTTCAGTTATAAGATGAATAAGTTCTGTGGATCTAATTTATGGCATGATGACAGTGGTTAACAATACCATATTGTATAGTTGAAAATTGCTGAAGGTAGAGTTTTAATAGTACTGGAGTTTCCAATAGTACTGGAGTGGATTGCCATTTCCTTCGCCAGGAGATCTTCCTGACCCAAGGATCAAACCTGGATCTCCCGCATTGTAGACAGATGCTTAACCATCTAAGCTACCAGGGAAGTCTAGAGTTTTAATATTCTGTCTATAAAAATAACAACATTGGTAATTATGTGAAGTGAAGATTGTGTTAACTAACCTTATTGTGGTAAATAATTTAATTACATACATCTCAAGTCCTTACACTGTACACCTTAAACTGACATACTATTCCATGTCAATGAAATCTCACTAAGACTTCCCAGCTGGTGCAGTGCTCATGAATCTGCCTGGGTTGGGAAGATCGTCTGGAAAAGGAAATGGCAATACACTCCAATGGTCTTGTCTGAAAAATGCCATGGACAGGGGAGCCTGGAGGGCTGCAGTCCATGGGGTCACAGAGTTGTCACGACTTAGTAACTGAGCCATGAGTGGTGGCTGTGCAGCACTGTGGCAAGTGGCGGCTGCGTGGCACTGGAGCAGCGAGCAGCCAAGAGGTCCTGACCACGTCCACCTTCTCTTGACCACGTTTAAGGTCAGAAGCAGTGGCTGTGAGGAGACACCTCATGTCCAAGGTCAGAGTAACCCCAGTAAGAGGGAAGGCACTGAGAGAGGGAATCAGGAGGCAGACAGACTGAAATCACTATCACAGAAAACTAACCAATCTAATCACATGGAACACAACCTTGTCTAATTCAATCAAACTATGAACCATGCCATATAGGGCCACCCAAGACAGATGGGTCATGGTGGAGAGTTTGGACAAAATGCCTTGAGAACCCCATGAACAGTATGAAGAAGCAAAAAGATAGGACACTGAAAGATGAACTCCCTGGGTCGGTAGGTGCCCAATATGCTAATGGAGATCAGTGGAGAAATAACTCCAGAAAGAATGAAGAGGTGGAGTCAAAACAAAAACAACATGCAATTGTGGATGAAACTGGTGATAGAAGCAAAGTCCGATGCTGTAAGAACAATATTGCATAGGAACCTGGAATATTACATCCCTGAATGAAGGCAAATTGGAGTGGTCAAATAGAAGATGGCAAGAGTGAACATTGACATTTTAGGAATCAGCAAACTAAAGTGGACAGGAATGGGTGAATTTATCTCACCCATTATATCTACTACTGTGGGCAAGAATCCCTTAAAAGAAATGGAGTAGCCATCATGATCAACAAAAAAGTCCAAAATAGAGTACTTGGATGCAGACTCAAAAATGACAGAATGATCTGTTTGTTTCCAAGGCAAACCAATAATGCTCAATATCACAGAAATCCAAGTCTATGCTCCAACAGCAATGCTGAAGAAGCTGAAGTTGAATGATTCTATGAAGACCTACAAGACCTTTTAGAACTAACACCCCCCAAAGATGTCCTTCTCATCATAGGGGCCTGGAATGCAAAAGTAGGAACACCTGAAGGAACACCTGAAGGAACAGGCAAATTTGGCCTTGGTGTACAAAATGAAGCAGGGCAAAGGCTAATAGAGTTTTTCCAAGAGAACACTGGTCAGAGCAAACATTCACTTCGAATAACACAAGAAAATACTCTATACATGGATATCACCAGATAGTCAATACAAAATCAGATTGATTATATTTTTTGCAGCCAAAGATGGAGAAGCTCTATACAGTCGGCAAAAACAAGACTGAAAGAGTAACAGGCAGGAAGGCCAGGCCAAACAGAGGAAATAGCCTGCAAGTGTCAGACATTTTAGCTCTCTTAAGCGGCAGGAGGAAACAAACTAGAGATATTTTCTTCTTCTCTATACAAATTTAAAAAGAGGTTTCTCTTAAAATTCTGTGTTGCTATAATGACACCTAGTTTCACTTGAAATTAACCATTACCTTTTTCTTATGGAAATGTTTATCTTAAGCTACGCTAATGTACTGTGCATTTACCCCAAACTCTGTCTTCAAGTCAGTTCCGCCTTTTGGGCCCAGAACCTACTTGATAAACCAGTATGTCATACTCCGATAATGTTCCTCTAATCTATGTAAATGAAACTATTTCTATGGTGATCTACCCTTCGTCAATATTCAAATTAATCATTTTATGGCCCAAGATAAACCATTTAGAGCTAAAGTTATCCCAAAATACATCTTATGGGTGAGGGGCCTGGTGCCATTCTAAGTTTTGAGACATTCCTTTCTTTCATTAACAGACTGCTGGTGACTATATAACATCCAGCTAAAGACTAGCAGGGGGGTACTCTTTCTACCCCCTTCTGATGCCTATGTCAGAAGCTTTCTCTATCTCCTTTATACTTTAATAAAACTTTGTTACACAAAAGCTCTGAGCGATCAAGCCTCGTCTCTGGACCCGGATTGAATTCTTCTCCTCTGGGGGGGAAGAATCCCGGTGTTCTGATTCAACAACAACCTTTCAAGACCGGGAGCTGACTGTGACTCAGATCATGAACTCCTTATTGCCAAATTCAGATTAAATTGAAGTAAGTAGGGAAAACTACTAGACCATTCAGGTATCACCTAAATCAAATCCCTTATGATTATACAGTAGAAGTAAAAAATAGATTGAAGGGATTAGATCTGATATAATGCCTTATGAGCTATGGACAGAGGTTCATGACATCGTACAGGAGACACGGATCAAGATAATTTCCAGGAAAAAGAAAAGCAGAAAGGAAAAATGGTTGTCTGAGGAGGCATTACAAATAACTAAGAAAAGAAGAAAAGCAAAAAGCAAAGGAGAAAAGGAAAGATAAACCCATTTGAATGCAGATTTCCAAAGAATAGCAAGGAGAGATAAGAAAGACTTCCTCAGCGATCAGTGCAAAGAAATAGAAGAAAACAATAGAATGGGGAAGATTTCTTCAAGAAAATTAGAAATATCAAGGGAACATCTCGAGCAAAGATGGACTCAGTAAAGGACAGAAATGATATGGACCTAACAGAAGTAGAAGATATTAAGAAGAGGTGGCAAGAGTACACAGAACAACTTTACAAAAAAGATCTTGATGACCAAGGTAATCACGATGGCGTGATCACTCACCTAGAGCCAGACATCCTGGAATGTGAGCTCAAGTGGGCCTTAGAAAGCATCACTACAAACAAAGCTAGTGGAGGTGATGAAATTCCAGTGGAGCTACTTCAAATCCTGAAAGATGATGCTGTGAAAGTGCTGCACTCAATATGCCAGCAAATTGGGAAAATTCAACAGTGGCCACCGGACTGGAAAAGGTCAATTTTCATTCCAATCCCAAAGAAAAGCAATGCCAAAGAAGCTCAAACTACTGCACAATTGCACTCATGTCACACTAGTAAAGCTAGTAAAGTAAAGCAATACTAATAAATACTTGCTTCAGTAAATAGTAAGTACTAGTAAATAGTAGGAGAAGGCAATGGCAACCCACTCCAGTACTCTCGCCTGGAAGATCCCATGCATGGAGGAGCCTGGTAGGCTGTAGTCCATAGGGTAGCTAAGAGTTTGGCACTACTGAGCAACTTCACTTTCCCTTTTCACTTTCATGCTTTGGAGAAGGAAATGGCAACCGACTCCAGTATTCTTGCCTGGAGAATCCCAGGGACGGGGGAGACTAGTGGGCTGCCATCTATGGGGTCGCACAGAGTCGGACACAACTGAAGTGACTTAGCAGGGTCAGCAGCAGTAAATAGTAAATACTATTTAGTAAATAGTAAATACTAACTTTAGTAAAGCTAGTAAAGTAATACCCCAGATTCTCCAAGCCAGGCTTCAACACTACGTGGACTGTGAAATTCCAGATGTTTAGCTGGTTTTAGAAAAGGCAGAGGAACCAGAAATTAAATTGCCAGCATCTGCTGCATCATCAGAAAAGCAAAAGAGTTCCAGAAAAACTACTATTTCTGCTTTATTGACTATGCTGAAGCCTTTGACTGTGTGGATCACAATAAACTGTGGAAAACGCTTCAAGAGATTGGAATACCAGACCACCTGACTTACCTCTCGAGAAATCTGTATGCAGGTTAGGAAGCAACAGTTAGAACAGGGCATGGATCAACAGACTGTTTTCAAATAGAAAAAGGAGTATATCAAGCCCGTATATAGTTAGCCTGCTTATTTAACTTCTATGTAGAGTACATCATGAGAAATGCTGGGCTGGAAGGAGCACAAGCTGGAATCAAGATTGCAGGGGAGAAATATCAATAACCTCAGATATGCAGATGACACCATCCTTATGGCAAAAAGTGAAGAAGAACTGAAGAGCCTCTTGATGAAAGTGAAAGAGGAGAGTGAAAAAGTTGGCCTACAGCTCAACATTCAGAAAACTAAGATCATCCATCTGGTCCCATCACTTCATGGCAAATAGATGGGGAAATATGAAAACAGTAACAGACTTTATTTTGGGGGGCTTCAAAATCACTGCAGATGGTGATTGCAGCCATGGAATTAAAAGACGCTTACTCCTTGGAAAGAAAGTTAAGATAAACCTAGACAGCATATTAGAAAATACAGACATTACTCTGTCAGCAAAGGTCTGTCTAGTCAAGCCTATGATTTTTCTAGTAGTCATGTATGGATGTGAGAATTGGGCTATAAAGAAAGCTGAGCACAGAAGAACTGATGCTTTTGAATTGTGGTGTTGGAGAAGACTCTTGCGAGTCCCTTGGACTGCAAGGAGATCCAACCAGTTCATCCTAAAGGAGATTAGTCCTAAGTGTTTATTGGAAGGACTGATGTTGAAGCTGGAACTCCAATACTTTGGCCACCTGATGCAAAGAGCTGACTCAGTTGAAAAGACCCTGCTTCTGGGAAAGATTGAAGGCAGGAGGAGAAGGGGATGACACAGGATGAGATGGTTAGCTGTCATCATCGACTCAATGGACATGAGTTTGGGTAAATTGCGAGAGTTTGTGATGGACAGAGAGGCCTTGCGTCCTGCCGTCCATGGAGTCACAAGAGTTGGACATGACTGAGCGATTGATGTGATGTGAACTGAATTGAGTGACTGAGCACATATCTCAGTAAAGCCAGAAACAATAAAATTAAGGGTACATTAGTGAAAAAATGTCACTAGTGCCAAACTTTTCCAGAAAGTTCAAAAATAAATATCTACCTGCCTGTTTGATGTGTTTACTAGAACAGGCATCTCAAAATTAGCATGTCTTCTAACTCCTGATACCTTTACCTCACAACCTGTTTTACTTTCAGTAGTCCTATCTCCTTAATTTGCACAGTCTCCCATCCAGTTGGTCAG
>SJYC01063316.1:0-23007 GCA_006408675.1 Madoqua kirkii
ACTTTGGACAGGCAAAGGAATGAAAGAAATGAATCTTTCTATTGACAGATCGACAGCCTAGATCCCAAATGAAACCAAAATTTCCAAAAGATGAACCTGATCTTCTAGCATTTTTAATCCAGTTTTTAATGTACTTCATGGGAACTGTTTTCCCACTTATACCTTTATTCCCAAAACTGTCAAAATATTAATAGACACTTCCTACTTAAGTTGTATTTATACAAGCACATAAAGGGCTTTTTAAAAAATTAAATTTGCTTTTGGTTGAATTAGATGGAATCTTTTAGAGGAAATAAATCATTCTTGTAATGGTGAGGAAATTGACCTTGTGGACTCCTTCCTGAGAAGGATGTTTCTTCAGTCCTGGATCAGGACTGCAAGGCAAATCTTTTGGTGACTACAAGACAAATTTGAGATCTGGAGACAATGAGCAGTTTCTCTCACATCTACACTCCACATGCTCTCTATCTGGGTCCTAATTTACTTTACCTTTGTCTTCATTCTTTGTCTAATCCGAAGGTAGGAAGCCTTTAAAGATGAAAATGAAGAGGGACTTCCCTGGAGATCCAGTGGCTAAGATTCTGAGATCCCAATGCAGGGGGCCCAGGTCCCATCCCTGGTTGGGGAACTAGATCCCACATGTTGCAACTGAAGATCCTAAACGCTGCAACAAAGATGGAAGGTCTTGCATACAACAACTAAGACCCAGTGCAGCCAAATCAATAAGTACATAAATATATATATATATTTTAAAAAGATGAAAATGAAGCTGTTCACTATGGTCCATTGTGAAAGAGGTCCTTTGACTCTCATGTCACAAACGGAGCAGAATTAAAGATGGGAGTAGTGGAGTGAGATGGAAGAGGGGTGGGGTAGGCAGAAATGATGAGACAGTGAGGTCCTTGGTTTCTCAGCCCACGAATCCTGACTATGTTTAGATATGGGTGCACAGACTTTCTAAAGATGGCTGGAGAAGTCACCTGCTAACTGCATTCTGCCTGTTGGATACGGAAGAATAGGCTTTACCCAATACTTTTTTATTTTTTTTTTTTTACTGCAGATACATGTGCCAGCCCCCGAGGAAGCTGATGGTAACCAATTGTCTATATGCTTTTGTTAGTGCCTCTTTCCTGCTGTGCTCCGCTACGTAATTACTGGAGCCCTTGCAAACGCTGATTGTCAATGTGAGTAATTTCACATCCCATCCATTTAGTGAAAAGCTGTGAAAGTTGATCTTGGTTCTGCGGTAAGACTGGAACCAGACACAAGCTACCAATGCCTTCGAAATAACTATGTGCCCATCATTGTTTTCATTAGGTGTTGCTGTAACTCAGCCTCCAGGGAAATGAACTCAAGTCTGGCTGTCTTTCTGGAGAAGTTCAGATGTTTTCTGTTTGGTGAAGTAGGCTGTCAGTTTCATTTATTGTTAAATTTTTGTAGTGGTTGTCAAGTGAGAGGTTGGCAGCCTCAAATAACACAGTTCTCTGTCTTGTCCACGGACAGGGGACATTGTAATTTGATACTTAGCAGCAAAGAGGAATTCGTCCTTCCAATTCGTATTATTGTGTTTTTTGCTTTTTTTTTTTTTCCACACAGGCTGTTTATGGTTTCAAACGTTTTCTTAAAAGGGCAGCAAAATTAGCCTTAAATAGTATTTCTTGGATTGCTTTTAACAATGGCAATAAGGCCAAAGCTTCTAGTCTTGACAGAAGTAGTTTCTTTACAACTTTGCTTTTATCTTGCCAGAACAAGAAACTTAAAAATGTGTTTTTGTTATAGCTAAAGACCATGTTTTAGCTGGTCTCTTCCACAAGGAGAGAACAACCTGCAACCTCCTGTATTCTCTCTTTAGCTTTGTGCTCCTGAGGCAAAAAGTAGGTTTGCTTATTTGTTTGTGTTTTATAGAGGACTTCTGCTTCAATTAGCACGTTTAACATAACAAGAAGTTATATGGCCATAAGTTCTGTGCTCCACTGCAAGGAATCACAGTTTTTAAATGACATTTATTTACCAAGAGCTGTAATCGAGATGAAAATCTTTATCTTAAAAATTCACCTTGGAAACAGAGGCAAAAAAAAGAAAGGCCTAACTAAAAACTATTTTCCAACTCTTTTTTTTCCCTTGCAGGTGACACAGCTCCACTTTGATCTACAGACATGATATCATCTACGGGGTGCACCCAGTGCCAAACTACTGCATTCTTTTGACCAAAACAGTGGTTTTGTGCAGCCTTACAGATGCAGGCTGAATAGCTTCAGAGTTGGCCTGCGTCTTCACAAACAGGTCAGAGCAGATTTGAGTTACACAACCCCTGCAGACAGAGCTGCTTTCCCCATAGCCAGCTGGCGAGTTTACATTTGTCAATTACTTCCTTCAGGGCCTGGCTCAAGATTAATTTCCTCCAAGACTCCCTCTTTCACGAATTTACCTCACTCAGCCATTCCCTTCCACCGCATCTGCTGATTACTCATCTGACGCTCTTTGTTCTGCTCTGCCATGCACTGTTATGTTTTACCTCGTGATCATTGTCTAGATTTTTACTTTATCCTTCAGCTAAATTAAAACTGCCTTGAAAGTAGGGCCTGTCTACTTCTTTTTGTACTTGTATAGCACATAAGTATAGTGCGATAGGTACATAGTTTCTTCATAAAAGAGGAATGCTTTGTGGTTATTGTCTTGGGGCTGGGATCCTGCCATTGCTTTCTGTGCCTGAAAACCAGACTCGCCGCTTCCACACCATGAGATGTCCCCAGTCTGCTCTGGTGATGGTATGCTGCCTTGCTATATTCTTCTCTGCTCTGACCCCAGAAATCAGTCACAAATTTTTCTCCTAATATCTCATGGATTTGATTTTCCCAAAGGTTAGATTTTCTGTAGTCAAGATAGTAAGGGTAGGGAGGCACAGAAAAGAGATCTGCAAAGAATGATATTAAGTGGACAGTAGAGAATCCAAGAAGGAATAGAAGGGGACTTGCTTGGTGGCCCAGTGGCTAAGACTCCATCCTACCAATGCAGGGAACTCAGGTTTGATCCCTGGTCAGGGAGCTGGATCCTACAAGCTGAAACTAGGAGCCCCCATGGCCACAACTGAAAAAGACCCACATACCTCAACTAAGATCTTGCACTTGACAATGAAGATTCCGTGTGCCACAACCAAGACCCGGAGCAGCCAAATAAATAATTTTTTTTTACTTATTTGCCTTAAAAAGAAGAAGGTGGCGGCATAGGAGGGGGTTCCCTGATAACTCAGTGGTAAAATATCCGCCTGCCAATGCAGGAGACACAGGTTTGATCCTGGGTCTGGGGAGATTCCACATGCCATGGAGCTACTAAGCCCATGCCCACAACTACTGAGCCTGAGCTCTGCAACAAGAGAAGACACGGCAGTGAGAAGCTCTCCTATCGGAACTAGAGAAAAGCCCTAGCAGCAACAACCAAAAATGAATCACAAAAAAATTTTATATATATACACACACATGTATATATAAAGAAAGCAAGCATGGGAGCAAACCTGTAAGTTTTAGAGACAGTGGTGGGAAGAATAGGTAGCTGGGATAAGACACAGCAAAGAGCTTAAACTCTTCAAAGGCAGCTCAGACTCGGGAGGGGCTGGGGAAATTTAAAGCAAAAGTGTTCCGAATCAATGCTGATTTGAAGACTAGTTAGAGTCGGACATGACTAAGCAACTGAACGGAACTGAGATCAAGATGATAAGGCCTCACACATGCTTAGGTGATATGTGACCCATGTGCAGGGGTAAATATGAAGCCACAGGATAAACAAGGCACTTTTTCTGGAATGTCTGTTTTACTAAATAATTGTTGAAATTGTTCCATCTCAAATGAACTAGCTTAAGCAAACCTGCTTATTTGGTAGTATTTGGAAAGCCCATGCAACTTCAGGTATGGCTGGAAATACAGCTGCTCCAGTGAGGCTGTCAGAACTCTATCTATCTGCTCGGCTTGACCCCTTCTGTGTGGGGGCTTTCTCCAACTTACACTTAAGCTGACTGTTGGCAACTTAGATCTTTATTTACCTTACTTAGCCAACCATAAGAAGGAAAAGAACTTCTTTTGCCTTTTATCCATACACCTATGAAAAGACGGGGCTTCCTTGGCGGCTCAGACAGTAAAGAATCTGCCCGCAATGCGGGAGACCCCACTTTGATCCCTGAGTTGGGAAGATCCCCTGGAGAAGGGAATGGCTACCCATTCCAGTATTCTTGCCTGGAGAATCCCATGGACAGAGGAGCCTAGCAGGTTACAGTCCATGGGGTCACAAACAGTTGGACACTATTTGAACGAATAACACTTTCACTTATGAAGACACTGCAATTGTTCCTTGCTTGAGATATGTGCTGTGCCCGTGGGGTGCCATGATCGGTACAGAATTGGTACCCTTCCCGGGTCCATGCCAGCAGCTCAGCCCTGTGACTAGGGATCAAAGCCATGATGAACAATACACCCCCAGCAAGGATGCAGTAGGTGGACAATGATTTCCCTCAGGAAACGATGCTGGCAGCAAAGCCATCGTGTCCACTACATGCAGTGTTAAATAATTTAAAACATTTTGTACTCAAATAAACCCACTTTGGGCTACCAGCAGGGTTGAGGGGACATGGTTTAACTTTTTCTGCTGATATTGGAACTGATGAAAACATCTGAGGAGTACTGATCAATACACATGGCTTTTTAACGCCACAGCTACTGTGTTAGCTGTGACTGTCCTTATCACACTCGATGTTGTGCTTTTCAACTGGAAATCTGACACTATCTGTAGGTGTTGTAAAATTGCAGAGCCTGCATTTCCAATTTCATAGCATCAATCTCCTTGCTCCAAAGACTAGACAGACCTGGGCAGCTCACAAAAAAAGCCAGTCATGGGTATTGCCAGCCGTCTTCATCCAAGAGGAATGGATACAATAGAAAGTGATAGGAGGGATAAAAAGTGACTGGAAAAGCCACAGGAAAATGTGCATATTAAAAAAAAAAAAAAAAAACTAGCATAGGGAAGCACGTGGAGTCCTATTATTCCCATCTGATCCGCACATTCTTGGCCCACCTAGCACTCAGCCTACCACGATTTCATGTTCCCCAAATTGAGGCAGAACCCCAACAGTAGCAACAGACACATCAGTACCCCACCCCTATCCCCTTGCCTTATCGCTTCTGTTACAAGACGATTAGACTTCTGATCACCAGCTTTTGCACTTCCTTGTCTGAGAAGTTTTCTGGCCACTGCTAGTGTGGCTGGAAGTACCCAGATATTATACTCCTGTGGCAGCCTTCAGACAGAGTGACTGTCCAGAGGTGGAGAAATACCCCAGTTCCCTGTCCCTTGGATGGGATTACTCTGAGAAATTTTCAGCACCAGCTCTCAGCTCACCCAGTGTGATTAAGCTCCGGTTGTTCAGAGTAGCTGACATGCAAGGGTGCATGCATGCTCAGTCATGTCCAATTCTTTGTGACCCCATGGGTTGTAGCCCACCAGGCTCCTCTGTCCATGGGATTTTTCAGACAAGAATACTGTAGTGCGTTACCATTTCCTCCTCCAAGGGATCTTCCCCACCCAGGGATCGAACCCATGTCTCCTGTGTCTCCTGCATTGGCAGGCAGATTCTTTACCACTTGAGCCACGTGGGAAGGCCTAGCTGGTTTGGCAACACATCTTTTATTTCTAATATCTGCTCCCTCCCTTATATCACCCACTCCCACACTTACACCACTTAAACTACTTGCACTTGAGTCCTTATCTCAATGTCAACTTGTGGAGGAACCCAAGCCAAGATGGGAGTTTCAGGTAAAGTTTCAAGAATTTTCTTGAGGCTAAGGAAGGCTTTCTGTGGTTTTGGATAGGAACGGTGGACCCATTATGCAAATATCCACTACTGTCTCTGTTGACTCATTTGGTTATTAACCCTTCTGATATTAGGGCTATTCTGAGGTTTAGAACTACCTGAGTCAGTATGATCCCATAACACCTCTATGGATTAGTTGCTATTGCATAACAATAGTAATCCACCATAATAATAACAATCCTTTATTATTACAGTTCATGCATCTAGAGATTGGCTGGGGTTGGCTGATCTGGACTGAGCTTGCTCATTCATGGGCAGTCAGCTGAGGCTCTCTTGCAGACTGAGCTTAGCAGGGCAACTCTGCCCATGTGTCTTTCCCTCTTCTCCGGGAACCAGCCAGTCAGCCTGGGAACATTCCCTTGGCAGTGGCAGAGGTGGAAAAGTAAGATGTTCAGTGGAGCAAGTCATTCTTTAAGCTTCTATTTATACCATCCATATGAATGTTCCTCTGGCCCAAGTAAATCAGATGGCCAAACTCAGAGTCAAAGAGTAGGAAAATCTATTCCTTCCCTCTTGGGGAGGATCTACAAAATGCTCTGGCAAGGGACATAAAGAGAGGAAGGGATTAGAAACTGAGGCCAAATCTACTCCACACCTATACATTTGTCCTCATAAACCTTCACCTTTCTACTTACCTGTCTCCTGGGAGAGTCCCAGAAAACACTTGACTATCATCACTTTTTGTAACTTTTGTAAATTACTTTCTGACTTGCTTAGGAAGGACGTTTATCTCTGTCTCTGACAGTCAACAACCTGTTTTTATAATTTAAAGCAGATTCAATAAAGGTGACCACCTGAACTTGCCTTAGTACTGAAGGAATGAATTTGAACTGAAATGTATATTTCAAAAGCTGAAGCATGACGGGAGAAACCAATTAGCAACCAGGCAGCACTGCTTCAAGACAACACACAGATTTCCAGAAGTGTTTAATTGGAGGGATTCCTTTTCATGATGATTCAGACAGTGTTATTTCTTAAACTTGACATAGACGATCCTCCCGCCTTCCCCAGACATGCTGAAATGGCAGTGAAATGGAAAACACCTATCATCAGTATTTGTTTCAGCCCCTCTTTATGTATTCTCTGTCCATCAGAGTTAAAAAAAAAAAAAAGAAAAAAAAGATTTATGACTCATTGTTTTTCAAGGATGCTGCTTCCTCTGCAGTTTTTCACGTTGTTTTTAGATAAGGTTTTCCTCCTTGTTTATACACTGCCCACTGAAGTTCTTTTTATACCGCAGGTTTGTGTGTTTACGGGCCCATTAGGCAAACTTCATAACTCTGTTTTCTGCCCCTCAGTTATCTCTGGTGCTTTGAAACAGATGGTACTCAAAAGAGAAAGAAAATGTGCCTAGATTCAGCCAGTGCCATGAAAAACAATCATATTGTTTGACCCTGTCCCTCTGATGATAACCTTTTATGAGAGCTCTGTTTCCTTAGATCTGCCTTTTGGGATCGCCTTTGGGCCATTTCTGAAGTGGTAGGTTTCTGAGGTCCTCCAGGGAATTGTCCCATTATCTGTGGGAGCACGGGAAGGAATTTTACAGTAACTCTGCTACAGTGAAACATTTGCCTTGAGGCCGGAATCGAAAATAGCAGCTGGAAGGACATTTGGAAAAGAGGGGAAGGAGGAGGTGTGGAGGGACAGAGTCTTTCACATTTGGATTAAAAACACTAGCTCCAAGGCAGAACTGAGACAGGCCTGGCGTCTCCCACCCTTGAAACTACCCCAAACTCAATTCTCTGAGGGCTTGGCTCTCAAAGCCGGTGATTTCAGTGCCGAGCGTGCTGGCCGGGGTCAGCGCGCTGCTCTTGGCGATGAACAGTGAGCACCAAGGTTCCTGGATGTCGACCAGCATCCCTGGCCTCTCTTCCATCACACCGAGAGGCGCGGAAAGACTGCTGCTCCTCCCACAGCAAGTTAGCGTCCAAAACAGAGAGCAGTTTCCCGGAGCAACTAGGAACTGAATGGCTAGTGTCGGCCCTCTGAACACTTGAGGGAGAGATGCTCAACTCTTACCCGTAAGTGTCCTTGCAGTAACAGACACAAGTTATAGAAGGTGAGGGGAAGAGCCTAGACAAATAAACAAAGGGATGTAAACTAGGGATGAAAATGAAAGTGAGGTCACTCCGTCATGTCCAACTCTTTGCGACCCCGTGGACTGTAGCCCACCAGGCTCCTCCGTCCATGGGATTCTCTGGGCAAGAATACTGGAGTGGGTTGCCATTTCCTTCTCCAAAACTAGGAATAGAGGCACCTATATTATCATGATGTAAGAGGCCGTGGCAACTAGCCTGCAAATATGGCCCCCAGGGAACCATACTCCTCAGTACTAGCCCTTTATGCCCTTATAATATTTCCTCCCTTGAATGTGGGTTTCCTGTGACTTACTGATCACTAGTAGAATATGGCTTAAATGACAGTGTGGGACTTCTGAGACTAGGTCATAAGAAGCCAGGCAGCTTCTGCCTTGGTCTCCACAAACTTCTTGGCATGAGAGTCATGTCCAACTCTTTGCGACCCCGTGGACTGTAGCCCACCAGGCTCCTCCGTCCATGGGATTCTCTGGGCAAGAATACTGGAGTGGGTTGCCATTTCCTTCTCCAAAACTAGGAATAGAGGCACCTATATTATCATGATGTAAGAGGCCGTGGCAACTAGCCTGCAAATATGGCCCCCAGGGAACCATACTCTCAGTACTAGCCCTTTATGCCCTTATAATATTTCCTCCCTTGAATGTGGGTTTCCTGTGACTTACTGATCACTAGTAGAATATGGCTTAAATGACAGTGTGGGACTTCTGAGACTAGGTCATAAGAAGCCAGGCAGCTTCTGCCTTGGTCTCCACAAACTTCTTGGCATGAGGGACAGTTTCATGGAAGACAATTTTTTCATTTACGGGGAGTCAGGGGGTGTTGGTTTGGGGATGATTCAAGTGCTTTACATTTATTGTGCATTTTATTTCTATTAATATTACATTAGCTTCAGATCATCAGGCATTAGATTCCAGAGGTTGGGGACCCCCTGTCCTAGATAAAAGGAGATACTTCTTCCGGACACTCCTTCTCGAACCTGGCCACCAAGCCCAAGCCACTCGGAGAATCCAGGGGTAGACATGCTAGTTGACAGCCCAGCTCTGTTCCCTGTTGACAGCCTGCATTAACTGTCACTTCAGATGACTCTAGCCCCGGCTGCCACCTGACGGCAACCACAGGAGAGACCTCAAGAGAAACTGCCCAGTTGAGAACACTGGATACATAGAACATGAGATAATAAATTTGTGTTAAGCCATTAAATTCAGTCGTTTGTAATCCAGAAGAGGTAACCAGAAGTTACACATTCACACACATAGACAGATACACTATGGATGGATCCATCCATGGATGGATCAATTGAATAATTTATTTACTCATTTATTAATTTTTCCACAAATATCTATAAAGTATACATGCTGCAGGCACTGTGCTAGTCTCTGGGAAAACAGTGGTGAACAAATTAATTATAGTGCCTGCCTCCAAGGAGCTTACAAATTAGCGGGTGGCAGTGGGTGGGAGCTTGTGTGGTCCAGAAAGCTTCCTCTGAGGTGTGATTTTTATCATTCCTTTTTGGCCTTCCCTAGTGGGATGTGGTATCTTAGTTCCCTGACCAAGGACTGAACCAGCACCCCCATCAGTAGACCACTGGACCACCAGGGAAGACCCGAGGTGTGATTTTTTATGAATAAATTTATTTTTAATTGAAGTATAATTGTTCTACAATATTGTGTTGATTTTTGCCAAACATCAACATGAATCAGCCACAGGTATTTCTATATGCCCTCCCTCTTAAACCTCCCTCCCACCTCCCTCCCCATCCCACCCCTCTAGTTTGTTACAGAGCCCTGGTTTGAGCTCCCTGAGTCACACAGCATATTCCCACTGGCTGTCTGTTTCACATATGGTAATGTATACGTTTCCATGTCACTCTCTCCGTACACCCCACCCTCTCCTCCCCTTCCCTGCACCCCCACCTGCTTGCTATGTCCATAAGTTTGTTCTCTACTGTCTGTGTCCTGAGGTGTGATTTTAAAAAGTGGATATCTGAAATACGAGGAGTCAGCCACATTAGGATTGGGGTAGGTACAAAGAACTTTCTAGAATAAGGGAATAAAGGGAATAGTTAGGACATAGCTGGATGGCATCATCAACACAATGGACAGGAGTTGGAGCAGACTCCGGGAGATAGTGAAGGACAGGGAAGCCTGGCATGCTGTAGTCCATGAGGTTGCAAAGAGTAAGACCTGACTTCGCAACTGAACAAGAACCCTAAAGTGGTGAGCATGAAGTACTGGAAAAACTGAGAGAAAGCCAGTGTACCTGAGCTGAAGGAATTCTAGGGGAGGAATACTGGAGAGGGAGACCTGGGCCATGGTGGGCAGCCTTGCAGGCCGTGATAAAGAGTCTGGATTTTCTCCTAAATGCAATGGAAAAGCGTGAAGGGCTTTTAAACAGAGAAGTGACAAAATCCAATTTACATTTTAAAAAGGTCACTCAGGCAGAGGGCACTTTAAAAAGGTCACTCAGAGGAAGAGGGCACGAGGGGAACCAGGGAGGCAGTCATCCAGGTGAGATGATAGAGGCCTACGAAACGCCAGCCTAAGGGCCTAAGAGGCACCAAAAGGCACCTGCTCCCCACTGTGTCCCTGGGGCCACCGCTCTTCAAAGTGCCCCAGCAGCTTCTGTTCTAAGGTGGCTGGTCTATGGGCTGTGTTTCTGACGGATGACAAATGCCACAAGTCCATCAGTTCACATCCGGAAAATCTCCAATTGTTTCAGCCATGCAAATGCTCCCCCTTGTTCTGTCCTGATAAGACAAGCAAGGTTTACAGCTAACCCACCCTGGTGAGGGTATGTGTCAGATGTATTCAACAAGCCTGTTCCCCTCACCCCCCTTTCCCCATGCACCCTCATTTCACACAGGACACCCACCACCCCAGGGTGCCTATTGGTGAGGAGCTACAGCAATATCACCATCTCCCACACCCCCATCCCTACCCTGGAGCCAGCATCTTGGGACACTTTACATTCCAAGTGCCAGCCCATCTGGTTGACCAGATTTATTGCCTGGGTGAAGCTGTCTTTCCTGACCAAGTGGCTGTTGTTACTAGCAGATACCAGGTCCTTATGCTGTCAGTAAATTAGTTGTGAATAAAAAGGAACCAGAGTAACTAAAGCCTACAGTCCTCAGAGGCTAGAGAAAACCTGTCAATAGTAATTATTCCCCAGGATTGTCATTACAAAGGTATTTAGCTCTGTAGGCTCAGCTTCCCTCCAACTTTCTCAGGGTTCAAAGATGTATTTTCATAGTAACTACCAGCCACATTTCTGACCAAAAAAGCCAGTCTGCATATAAATATGTCTGTGTGTGTGTTAGGGGGCAAGCACTGAATGAACCCTGGGGGAAGAGATCTCATCACAGATCCCCTGCCTTCCCATCAAATCAGCTTCCCCCAGGTCTCCTGCCCACCCCCACCGCCCCAGCACCATCTACCCACTGCCTGTCTGGTAGTCAGCCTCGACCCTCTCCCTCCCTCTCTCTACCTATTACCACTCACTGACTCTCTCCCCAAATCATTCACTCCCTCGGCCCACTACTACCATAGCCCAGGACACATACAGCAGCAACCTCTCCAGTCTCCACATCCAGACTCCTCCCATCCACTTTCTGCAGCTTTGTTCTTTTTTTAAAAATATTTACTTTATTTTGGACTTCCCTGTGAGTCAGTGGTAAAGAATCCACCTGCCAGTGCAAATGTGTGTTCGATCCCTGGTCCAGGAAGATCCCACATGCAGCAGGACAAATGAGCCCCTGGACCACAACTACCGAAGCCTGAACACTCTAGAGCCTGGGTTCCACAAGAAGAGAAGCCGCCACAATGAGAAGCCCTTGCGCCTCAACTAAAGAGTAGCCCTCACTCGCCACACTAGAGAAAAGCCCATGCTGCACGAAAGACCCAGCACAGCCAAGTAAATAAATAAAATTCGAAAAAATACTCTGTTTTGTTTATTTGGCTGGACGGGTCTCAGTTGCGGCATGCAGGATTTTTAGCTGCAGAGGCAATGGCACCCCACTGCAGTACTCTTGCCTGGAAAATCCCATGGATGGAAGAGCCTGGTAGGCTGCAGTCCATGGGGTC
This sequence comes from Madoqua kirkii, assembly GCA_006408675.1. Taxonomy (NCBI): domain Eukaryota; kingdom Metazoa; phylum Chordata; class Mammalia; order Artiodactyla; family Bovidae; genus Madoqua; species Madoqua kirkii. The sequence continues at coordinate 12,033 of SJYC01063316.1, forward strand.
GCTACGAGTCGGACACGACTGAGCGACTTCTTTCACTTTTCGCTTTCATGCATTGGAGAAGGAAATGACAACCCACTCCAGTGTTCTTGCCTGGAGAATCCCAGGGATGGTGGAGCCTGGTGGGCTGCCATCTCTGGGGTCGCACAAGGTTGGACACGACTGAAGCGACTTAGCAGTAGCAGCACAAACTCTTAGTTGCAGGATGTGGGACCTAGTTCCCAAACCAGGAATTGAACCCCGGGCCCCCTGGACTGCAGGCATAAAGTCTTAGCCACTGGACCACCAGGGAAGTCCCTGCAGCCTTCTTCTTAACTCCTTAGACTCCTCCCTCCCTGCTCCTACCCCATCCTCTCTGCACCAGCCTTCTTAATGGACTCTTAGCACCTCAGATAAGCTTTCTCTGAACTCTGGGCTTTCCCATTTACTAAGGAGATGGCAAACTAGGATCTTCAAGCCTGCTACCTGTTTTGTAAATAAAGTCTTGTTGGAACACATCCACACCCATACACTTATGTTTTGTCTACAATACACACAGAAACATATTTTTACATACAACAGCAGAGTTGAGTAGTTGCAACAGAGACTGCGTGACTTGCAAAGGCTTAAATATTTACTATCTGAGACTTTATAGAAAAACTCTGCTGCTGAGGGGAGTATGAGGGGGAACGGATACAGGTATATGTATGGCTGAGTCCCTTCCCTGTTTACTTGAGATTATCATGATGCTATTGATCAGCTTTCCCCAATACAAAACAAAAAGTTTGCAAAAAAAAAAAAAAAAAAAGGACAGTTTTCCTACCCCTGCCATACACTGTTCCTTCTGGCTGGAACTCTCATCCCATGTCCTGTTCCCATTTCTGTTCCTTCCTGCTCTTGACCTAGTTAACAGCTAATTTATCCTAAAAAAAAAAAAAAAAAAAGGACAGTTTTACTACCCCTGCCATACACTGTTCCTTCTGGCTGGAACTCTCATCCCATGTCCTGTTCCCATTTCTGTTCCTTCCTGCTCTTGACCTAGTTAACAGCTAATTTATCCTTTAGCTCTAAGCCTAGAAATAGCTTCCTCCAGAAAGTCCTCCACAACCACATCTCATCCTCTGGAAACACTTCCCTAGCACTCTATTGTTTTACAACAATTACAATGGCCTACTAGTCTCTCCCTTTAGACTATGAGCTCCTTAAGTACAAAGATTGGGTCTTACAGACCAGCTTCTCCATTTGATGGCCCTGAGGCAAGAGTATAAATCCCATGTATCATTTGTCTAAATATTAAGCATTATGAACTACAAGCTAGCAAATAGTTAAATAAAAAACCTTTAAACTCTTGTTACCCTGATAAGTGTTCCTTAATATGTGGTGAAAAGTACACATCAAAGTATTGTTTTGATATGATTAAAAGCTGGCAAAAATTTAAAGACAATTATGAGTGAGTGAGTATTCCACTGATGGACCAATGTTTATCTGAGTAAAGAAAATGACACACAATTTAGGAACTACTGTATTATTTTATAAATTTATTTTTGTCTTCATTTTGGCCAGACCACGTTATATTATTATAATCTAGGTTTTCACATAATGTGTCTTCAATTGCTTGTAATAAAGGATTAAAAATAAAATTGTATTAAAAGTACAAAACATTTGGATTACTTACACCCAAAATGTAAAGTAAAAATAAGGAAAACATGATCTTATATATGTTATTTTTCTTCTAAATTATTCAAAACCATGCATTAAAAAGGCAAAATAAGGGAATTCCCAGGCAGTCCAGTGGTTAGGACACTGTACTTTCACTGCTGAGGGCCCAGGTTTGATCCCTGGTAGGGGAACTAAGATCCCACACCATGCACAGCACAGACCAGCCAAAAAACAGCAAAATAAAACATATAACAAATGGCAACATTTTACATTGAAATTGTTTAAAGTTAAACGTTTAATTTTGTAAAGATTTAATGAAATCTTATTAAATAGATACATAAATAAAAGGATTTCAATTCTAGTGTGCAAAGCCTGTTAATTGACAACGTAAAGAATTGGCATCACTCTTCGTATATCTAGACCTACATATGCACAAATAATACAAATGGTTTAATACAGTTAATATCATATGATTTCATAAGTACTCTGAGAGCCATAAATTGGAAGGGTACTAAGAGAAGACAATGGACCCTCAGCCCCACTGCAAAGTCATATGTCGTTTTGCAACAATCTATTGCTGAATGTTGAGCTTTAAGCCAACTTTTTCACTCTCCACTTTCACTTTCATCAAGAGGCTTTGTAGTTCCTCTTCACTTTTTGCCATAAGAGTGGTGTCCTCTGCAAATCTACAGTTATTGATATTTCTCCTGGCAATCCTGATTCCAGCTTGTGCTTCTTACAGCACAGCGTTTCTCATGATGTACTCTGCATATAAGTTAAATAAGCAGGGTGATAATATGCAGCCTTGACGTACTCCTTTCCCTATTTGGAACCAGTCTGTTGTTCCATGTCCAGTTCTAACTGTTGCTTCCTGACCTGCATATAGGTTTTGACCATACAAAAACAAGCCTGACTGTTCTCCAATAAAACTTTATAAAAACAGGTGGCTAACCATCACCTTGATATCAAAACCAAAGACACCACTAAAAGAAGAAAACTACAGGCCAATATCTGTGATGAATATAGAGGCAAAAATTCAAAAAAAATATTATCAAATCTAACAATACATAAGAAAGATCATATACTACAACCAAGCTGAACCACCCAAGGGTCACAAGGATGGTTCAGCGTATGAAAAATCAATATGATATACCACATCAACAAAAGAAAAGGCAAAGACCACCTGATCATCTCAATAGATGCAGAAAAAGCACTGGATAAAAATTCAACAGCCATTCATGCTAAAAACTCTTATGGAAGTGGGTATAGAGGAACATATCTCAACATAATAAAAACTATGACAAACACTCAGCCAATATAATATTCAACAGTGAAAAACTGAAAGCCTTCTCACTAAAATCTGGAGAAAGACAAGGATGCCCACTCTCATCACTTCTCTTGAACATAGTACTGGAAGGCCTAGCCACAGCAATCAGACGAGAAATAAAATGTATTCAGATTGGTAGGGATGACAAGATACTATACATAGAAAACCCTAAAGATTCCAGACAAAAACTAATAGAACTAATAAATGAATTCAGCAAGGTAGCAGGATCCAAGATTAACATATAGGAATGGGTTTCATTTCTTTACACTAATAATGAAATATCAGAAAAGGAATGTAAACAATCTTTTTAAAAACCCCATCAAGAAAAATGAAATACTTAAGAATGTAAACCTCAAGGAGGTAAAAATTTATATGCTAAGAACTACTAAACATTAATAAAGGAAACTGAAGATTATTCAAAGAAATGGAAAGCTAGCCCATATTCTTGGATTGGAAGAAATACTACTGTTAAAATAGGCATACTACCCAAAGCAATCTACAGATTTAATGCAATTCCTATCAAAATACCATGACTTTTTTTATTTTACAGAACTAAAGCAAATAATCCTAAACTTTATATGAAACCAGAAAAGACCCAGGATTGCCAAAGAAATCCTGATGAAAAAGTACAAAGCGGGAGGCATAACCCTCCTAGACTTCAGACAATACCACAATGCTACAGTAATCAAAAGAGCATAATATTGGCATACAACTGACATACGGATCAGTGGAATAGAATAGAGCCCAGAAATAAACTTACACACCTATGGACAATTAATCCTTGACAAAGGAGGCAAGAATATACAATGGAGAACAGACAGTCTCTTCAAGCAGTGCTGGGAAACTCAGACAGCTGCATGTAAATCAATGAAGTTAGAACACACCCTCACATCATACAAAAATAAACTCAAAACATCTTAAAGACTTAAATATAAGACACCATAAAGCTCCTAGAAGAGAACATAGGCAAAACATTCTCTGACATAAATAGAAATAAAAGCAAAAACAAATAGGACTTAAGCTTATAAGCTTTTGCACAAAAAAGAAACCATAAACAAAATGAGAAGACAACCTGTAAACTTGGAAGAAAATTTGCAATTGATGTGACTTAATTTCCAAAATATACAAATAGCTCATACAATTCAAAAGCAAAAAAAACAACCCAATCAAAAAATGGGCAGAAGACCTAGTTTCTCCAAAAAAGACATAAGGGCCAATGGCATGTGAAAAGGTATTCATCATCACTAATATTAGAGAAATACAAAGCAAAACTACAATGAGGTATCACCTCACATCAGTCAGAATGGCCATCATCAAAAAGTCTACAAATAATAAATGCTGGAACAGGTGTGGGGATCAGAAAGGAGCTCTCTTACACTGTTTGTGGAAATGTGAGTTGGTGCATTCACTATGGAAAACAGTATTAAGGCTCCTCATAAAACTAAAAATAGATTTGCCATGTGATCCAGCATTTCCACTGCTGGGCATATACCCAGACAAAACTATAATTTGAAAAGATACAGGCACCCCTATGTTCATAGCAGCACCATTATAATAGCCAAGACACTATTTATAATAGCCAACCCAAATATCCATCAACAGATGAATGGATAATGAAGATGTGATATATACAATGGAATATTACTCAGCCATTAAAAAGAATGAAATAATGCCATTTGCAGCAACATGGATAGACCTAGAGATTATCATGCTAAGCCAAGTAAGTCAGAAAGAGAAAGACAAATACCATATGATATCACTTATATGTGGAATCTAAAATAGGACACAAATGAACCTATCAGCAAAATAGACTCACAGATACAGAGAACAGATTTGTGGTTGCAGAGGGGGAGAGAAGTGTCAGGAGTTTGGGATCAGCAGATACAAATTATTATATATAGAATGGATAAACAAGGTCCTACTGTCCTACTGTATAGTACAGAGAACTATATTCAATACCCTGTGATAAACCGTAAGGAAAAGAATATGAAAAAGTATATATATGGATAAATCAATCATTTTGCTGTATAGCAGAAAGTAACGGAACATTGTCAATCAACTATGCTTCAATAAAATTTAAAAAGAAACAACAACAAAAAAATCAGATGGTTGGCCAGATCTGGCCCACGGGTCATGGTTTGCCAACCCCCATACTGGAGCAGAGGAGGAAAGGGAGATGATGGAGATGAGGAGGCAGAACTGGAAAAGAGGAGGTGGAATTATCAGGAGCTGATGACTGCCAAGGGCTTGGCCACTCTACCCTGATCCCCTTAATTACTCTGCTGTGCCCCTGGAAGCCCAAGCTGAAACTGTGTCGAGATGTTAAAGGCCTCCCAGAGGCTGGCTTTCCTTTATCTGGGCTGCTCCTCCTCCTTGGCTTCCCTGGTCAGTCACCGCCTTTGTCTTTTTATAGGTATCTCCAGTTTTCTGTCTGGCTCAGTGCTTCTCCAACCTGGCTTGTGCATTAGAATCACTCAAGGCGTTTATGAGAAAGATCCCTGTCTAGACTCTCTACCAGGTGTTTTAGTTTGTTGGGATGCCATAACAAAATACCACAGATGGGGTGGCTTAAACAAAAATTCAGTTTACTCAGTTCTGGAGGCCCAAAGTCCAAAATCAAGGTGCTGTCAGGGTTGGTTTCTGGTGCAGCCTCTCCTAGGTTTGCAAAGGACCCTCTTCGTGAGTCCTCACGCGGCCTCTCGTCTGTGCACGCGCTGGGAGGGAGCGTGTGGGAATTCTGGTATCCTTTTTTTTAAATTAGGGTATAGTTGCCTTACAACACTGTGTTACTTTCTGCTGTACAACTAAGTGAATCAGTCATATGTATACATATACTCCTTTTCTCTTGAGCCTCTCCCAATCTGTTCCCCTCCCATCCCACCCACCCAGGTCATCACAGAACACGGAGCTAAGCTCTCTATGCTATACAGCAGGGGTTTTTTCCTTATAAGCACACCAGTTCTAGGGCTCTAGTCTTATGACCTCATTTAACCTTAATACCTCCTGAAAGGTTTTCTCTCCAAATACAGTCACATTGCAGGTTAGCGCTTCAATATATGAATTTGTTGGGTGGGGGTGTGGGGGTTGGTGTGAGAGAAACAGAATTCAGTCCTGTGATATTGTGATTTACAGTAAGAAATATATATTTGGTCTTTGTCCACTGTTTCTAGCACGTAGTTCCTAAAACCCCTGTGAAGAACCATAGGGGAATCTTTTGTTACACTATCTAGCTTTGTGCCCAGTTCTGAAAATAGCTTTCGGCTAAAGCAGAAAGGTGAAATGGGTGTTTTTTGTTATTCATAGCAAGCCCCTATCAACCTCACTAAGTTTATGTTAATGAGGTAATTTTTGGAATGCTCCAGAGGATGGGGGCTGGCTGCCAGGGGAACCAACTGCTTTTAGAGGTATGGAGCCTGTAGTTCCACATCCCAGGCCCCCACCCCCATGGCTGGGGAGCAGGGAACTCCTGAGATTGAGTCCGGTTGTCAGCGGAACCACGGACTGAAACCACTTGCCCTGGTCAGCTGGTAGCCACTTGCGTGAGTTGTCTTACTACAGGAGGTCTCAGAAAGGAATGTGAAAATAAGAAGTGACCACCTATGGAAAGAATTCAGGAAAGGTCAAAAGGAGAGAGGAGATTCATGCCAGTGCATATGTCCTACCAACCACCCAGAATCCTCCTCGCTGGAATCATCTTGTCTGAGCGATGCATGCATCACCAGGAAGGACCTTGGGTCAGAACAATTGGCCAGAGACAACCCGGAAACTAACCCCATCACCATAAAACCTGAGACTGCAAGCCACATGGCAGAGCAGTCCTCCTGGGTTCCCTTACCCTGCTGCTCTCCTCTCAGCAAAGTCTCTTGCTTTGTCAGCACTTGTCTCTCCTTGGACATCTCATTTCTGAGTGTTAGACAAGAGCCCACTTTTGGGCCCTGGAAGGGGTCCCCCTTCCTGCAACACACTCACCGATGACCTATAATCAAATCGTAGCTATGTAATGAGCCTCCTATAAAACCCCAAAAGGAAAGGATTTGGAGAGCTTCCAGGCTGATGAACAAGTAGGCAACCACGTGCTGGGAAATTGGCGCATCTGAAACGCGACTGGGACAGAAGCTCCTGTACTCAGGACCCTCCCAGGCCCTTCCCTATGTATGTCTTCATCTGGTTATTCATATTCTTTAATGTCCTTTGTAATAAACTGGTCATCTAGTAAGTAAACTTGTTTCCTGACTTCTGTGAGGCAAGCTAGCAAAGTGATCAAATGGGAGGAGGGGAGCCTGGGAAGTTCAGATTTATAGCCGGTCGGACAGAAGCAGAGGCGACAACCTGAGCTTGCCTGACGTAGGGGAGGCAGGCCTGTAGGACTAAACCTGCACCCCTCGGTGTCTGCCACTGTCTCCAGTGTCAGAGTTAAGTTAAACTCTGTACAGTAGAATGCTCAGCTGCTATCACAGAATAGTTTGCAGTATGGAAAATCTACATGTTTGGTTTCAGAAGTGATGTAATAGAGAATCAGAATTAGAGGAGACACATGGCAGGTGTATCTTCTCTAAATTCTTAACACCAGATCTTGGATTAATTGGTTTTAGGTGAGGCCCAGGTACCCAGAAAAATCTGATGCTCAACACAGTTGAGAAGCTGCTTAGATTGGATATCCTGGTTCGGGTCTTATTCTCCCAGCTGTGTCATTCCTCCAGGACAAATCCAATTAAAAGCTCATCATTTCTGCACTTGAGCTCTTCTTTGACCCAGTCTCCACTTCAAGGTAAAGAGAAGTGGACAGTATGTGGAAGGTAAGGAATTAGAGGAAGGAGATTTCAGGGTTTCCGCTTGGACCGACAGGGCCATTCACTTGGTGGGAACCATAGGGGCAGGTCTATAGGAGAAGCTGATGTGTTTGGCTTTCCCATGCTGACTTTGAGACGCCAATGAGACAGTCCCATGTTGCTGTCAATAAATAAGTCTGGAATTGAGATGAAAGGTCTTGGCTAGAGACAAAAGATTCAGTCTTGAATCAGCCAAGAGTCGCGAATTACACGCGTGGAGTGATTGAATGAGGACAGAACATCAGAAAAGGAAACATGGAGAATTCTAACACTTGAGAGAGGTAATCTCATTTCCAATGAACAAGACTAGCAAGGACCCATTTGAGTTAGTTGGGAAACAAAATATAAAGGACAGAGTAAAAAGGAAGAGAACAAGTCAACTGTAAGTTACAACCAAGAAGCTAAGCTTAACAACATCTGAAGCATCTCCTGGATCTGATAATTAGCAGGCACTGGCAAACTTGGTAAGATATGGTGGGGCCTATGGATACCCTCGGTTTGTCCCTGCTCGGAGCCCTGGGGGTTGACCTGTATGGGCAGCACCAGTGGATTTCCTGGCCCCACGGTTTCAGGCTGGGCTTGGCCAAAGGAAAGTATTGACAAGAAATCAGAGGGAGAGAGGAGAGGAAGGTGGAGGTCCATAGTCCCTCCAGTTCCAGTTTGAGGAGGGTCACCAGAGACTGGCCACACTCTTTGATAAAGATCACCACTCCTATTGGGTGGTCCTCTCCACACAGTACTCTCTCAAGCTCTGCTCCTATAAAGCTCCTTTACGTTTTCCTTCAGGACAGTGACAGCTTCCTGCTGTTACCAGCCCCTGGGGCGCCACACTTGGCTTCCCTGTATCTTGTCAGCATCTTTGTAAATAATCCTTATATACCTCCCAGAGTGTTAACCAATTTGAATGTGCCCTTTGTTTCCTGCTGGGATCCTGATGGATGCAAGACACAATCCAGACTGTAGCTGGTTGGGGAATGAGTGGGAGATTAGGAATAAGAGATTATTATTTTGAGAAGGATCATAGAAAAGTACAGATAATGTAAAACTACATTTACTACCAGAATGAAAAAGAAAGAGGATACTGGATCATTTTGATTCATATTTTTAGAAAAGAAAAAGTAAAAATGAGGTTTATTGTTTTACATCTCTCTTAACACAGACCACTGCTTTCATGAATTAGTTATGAACTCTTATAGCTCCCCCCTTTTAAAAAATACTTTTAGTATGTGTTTTAGAATTTACCTAAATGCTGCCACATTGTATGTGTGGCTCAGCAGCTCCTTTATTTTTTCAAGAATACATTTTTGAGAACTATCCATGTTGACACTTATAGAGTTGAGCCATTTAATTATTTTTTTTAACTTGAGTATAGTTGATGTACAATGTTGTGTTAGTCTGGGGTGTACAGCAAGGTGAATCTGTTATACATATATGTCTATTTCATAAATAAGCTCATTTGTGTCACATTTTAGATTCCACTCCATAGTATTTTATCTTTTATCAATTCACTTCCTAATAATGGACTTTTGTGATTCCAGTTCTTCTATTATAAACAATACTGTAATGAACATCTTTGTACCTTTCTCCTGATGTATGAGTTTTTCTCCAGAGTATGTACATAGAAGAGGAATTGATGATGATTGAGTTTATGCATTTCTAACTTTACTGCTGCTGCTGCTGCTAAGTCGCTTCAGTCTTGTCCGACTCTGTGCAACCCCATAGACAGTAGCCCACCAGTCTCCTCCGTCCCTGGGATTCTCCAGGCAAGAACACTGGAGTGGGTTGCCATTTCCTAACTTTACTAAACATTACCAAATTGACACCCTTTCTAATTCCCTGAAAGTAGTTCTACAAAGTTCCATAAGCAGTGGATACAGATTGTTGTCTTTTCATTTCATGGTCAACATTTTAGGTTGTTGTTAGGGCTTCCCTGGTGGCTCAGAGGTTAAAGCGTCTGCCCCCAATGCAGGAGACCTGGGGTTGATCCCTGGGTCGGGAAGATCCCCTGGAGAAGGAAATGGCAACCCACTCCAGTATTCTTGCCTGGAGAATCCCATAGATGGAGGAGCCTGGTAGGCTACAGTCTACAGGGTTGCAAAGAGTTGGACACGACTGAGCGACTTCACCTTCACTTTATGTTGTTAGAGTTTACGATTTTTAAAAACTCTGATGACTGTAAAATCACTAAACAAAGTCCAGTGTACAACTGTTGCTATTAAACATAAATATGCTTTTGGAGTAGAAAATGCATGTACACAACATAAACTTCAGAAAGGACAAGAGCATATATAGTAGAAAATAAATCTTCCCCCAAACCCCATCCCTCAGCCATCTAACACTCTGGCCTGTATTCTGTTTCTTGTGTGTTTTTCAGATATATGTAACTGCATAGAATGTATGAATTGACCAAAAGGTTTTCCCATAACATTGTGGAAAAACTCAAATGAACTTTTTGGCCAACCCAGTCAGTATGTAATAAAACATTAAGGCAATTCATTCCATTGCACTTCTTCTGTCTCAGTAGGTTCTACACATTTTACAAACTCAATGTTAATTATTTCATTTTTACCATAAGCCCTGTTTCTGTAGATCCCACAAATGTAGGTTTGGGTGGCAACTTGAAGAGCTTCCATTCCCAATGTCAAGGGCCCATCAACTGCAACGGTCCCATCACAACTGCTCTAAGGGGCTTGGGGAACATCTATTACTCTATCAAGTGCTATTCTTCTAGAGTTTCCTAGAAGCTTGTGGACTAGATCCTATTATTATCTGTCATGGTACCATCAGGCAAACAGTCAGCACTCCAGGTATTTCAAATAGGAAGGGGTTTAGTGCAGGGAATCAGAGGCTTTCATGACTCTGGGAAAGCTGCAGCAAAGATGGTGGTTAGAATCTCTTTCAGGAAGTCTAGAAGTGCAGGGATCATAAGGAAGCTACTGCCATTATGACATTTACTGCCATCTCAGCTGCCTGTAAAGCAATGGAGGATTTTCAGACCACCCACTTGAAAGCTGTAGGCAGAATCCCAAGTCAGCCATTCATCTGCTGTGCCCATACTTTTGCCCGTAACTGCCTCTAGAAGAGGCTTCCCTGGTGGCTCAGATGGTAAAGAATCTGCCTGTAATGCAGGAGACCTGGGCTCAACCCCTGGGTTGGGAAGATTCCTTGGAGGAGGGCATGGCAA
>SJYC01063317.1:0-20161 GCA_006408675.1 Madoqua kirkii
GGGGGGGGGATGGCAACCCCCCCCACCCCCGCCCCCCCCCCCCGCCCACTATTCTTGCTTGAAGAATCCCTGTGGACAGAGGAACCTGGCAAGCTACAGTCCATGGGGTCACAAAGAGTCAGACATGAATGACTGAGTAAGCACACAGCCTCTAGAAGCCAATGGCTTCTCCTCTTCCCTACCAGGTCTCATGCAAGTGCCTCTCATTTGGGGAGTCTAAGACAACATGTTCTCCTGTGGGAAAAGACAGATACCGAATAGCTACAAACAGCAACTAAAAGGATTTTCAACATGCCCGAAACTCAACTGAATAATTTGTGGTGGGCTTCCCAGGTCACACTAGTGGTAAAGAATCCACCTGCCAATTCAGGAGATGCAAGAGACAAGCATTCGATCCCTGGGTCGGGAAAGTCCCCTGGAGTAGGAAATAGCATCCTACTCCTGTATTCTTGTCTGGAAAATTCCATGGACAGAGGAGCCTGGCTAGCTACAGTCCATGGGGCCCCAAAGAGTCAGAATTGACTGAGCACTCTCCCTCGATACATAGGTGATTTTATTACTTAACTTTATAGTATTACATTCTGCCTCTATTAGAGGCAGACCCCATGAGAACTGGTTGGATAGCTATGATGTACTTCATAAATTTTATATAGGGTAACAGTAATTAAAACCCATTATTGATTGGGAGATTTTTGCAGAAACTAAGGCCTGTGGTCAGCTCTTTGTTATGTAAGTGAACATTGAAACATCTCTGGCCAATAATGCTGGGTAACAAAAGATGGATTAATCTCTGGTCATTAAGTTGTTAAGCATCTATTTTACTATCCAAGATCACCAACTATATGAGACAAACTTTGAGAAGAGTAATAGAAAAGGAAGGAAAAGACCGATTTCCTATTCTCAAGCAAGCAAGCTTTATTCTTTCAACAAACTTTGAGATCCTACTATAGGTTCACATCAGAAACCCAAGGAAAGCAGAACTTGATATGGATTCGTACATATGAAATCAAGGGATAAAAATCTGAATAGGAAACAAATTTATGGTTACCAAAGGGGAAAGGTGGGGGAACAGACAAACTGGGAGTTTGAGATTGACATTTACACACGACTATATTTAAAATAGATAACCAACAAGGATCTACTGTATGGCACAGGAAACTCTGCTCAATATTCTATAATAACCTAAATGGGGAAAAAAATTTGAGAAAGAATAAATATATGTATATGCAATAACTGAATTGCTTCGCTGTTCACCTGAAACACAACATTGTAAATCAACTATAGTCCAATAAAAAAATTAAAATTAAAAAAAAATACTATTTCATAAAAGGTAAGTACAAATTTCAAGATAGAGATTACTTACGGGGAGAGTGGGGGTATAGGCAGTTTAAACTGGATGAAATGTCTGTTTGTATATTTTACTTTTATTGTTCCCTCTGACTGAAATATTTCATAATAAAGAGTGTCAGAAGCCAATGTTGGGCTGTGCTCGATCTTGGGTCAGAGAATTTCTTGGGAACCAATCTTTGTGGCGCTAATCAACTAGATCAAGAAAAGAAATTATAAATGCTGCAATAAAAGATAAATTTAGTGTTGGCATAAACTTTTCATTTTTAAATCAAGGTGTTCAACTTGAAATCTTTCTGGCTTTGGGACGGAAGATAGAATAAAGCTAAAGTCCTACCTTTTTGTGATTCTACATCCAACAGAACACTCTACAGACCAAAAATGCAAGTATAAAGGGATATAAGGTAGGGTGGTGAGCAGCACGAGATGGGGTTTTGCACAGAAGAAGGAAAGGGAAAGAAAAGAAAGGGGGAAAAGGGCAAGCATTCAAAATTCACTTACAGTTAGGGATATATATATATAATGTCCTGGAAAATTGAAAGACAAGATATGTTCCCTGGCCTCAAGGGACCTAAGACAGGATTTGCTCAAAGGCTCAGAGGTGCCTCTAGAAGAATAAGTTTGCCATGTGCTTTACAAGAACAGTCTCATTTTTCCAAAAAAAAAAAGAACAGTCTCATTTTTCAATTCACACACTAACCTCACAAGGCAAGCACTGCTGAGCTTATGTTTCAGGTAAGGAACCAAGGCACAAAGAATTTCCATAACTTGCTCCCTTCCAGCAAGAACTAGAACCAGGAGTTTATGTCGGCACCATTCTTCCTAGAAATTTTTTTTTTTTTTTGGCTGCACTGCACAGTATGTGGGATCTTAGTTTCCAGTACAAGGATTGAACATGCATCCCCTGTGTTGGAAGCACAGAGAATTTTTTTTATTAAGACTTTTGTTTTGGATGTAGACCATTTTTAAAGTCTTTATTGCATTTGTTACAATATTGCTTATATGTTTTATGTTTTGGTCATGAGGCATGTAGGATCTTAGCTCTCTCAGTCAGTTCAGTTCAGTCACTCAGTCGTGTCCGACTCTTTGAGACCCCATGAATCACAGCACACCAGGCCTCCCTGTCCATCACCAACTCCCAGAGTTCACTCAAACTTATGTTCATCGAGTCGGTGATGCCATCCAGCCATCTCATTCTCTGTTGTCCCCTTCTCCTCCTGCCCTCAATCCCTCCCAGCATCAGAGTCTTTTCCAATGAGTCAACTCTTCACATGAGGTGGCCAAAGTATTGGAATTTCAGCTTTAGCATCAGTCCTTCCAATGAACACTCAAGACTGATTTCCTTTAAGATAGACTGGCTGGATCTCCTTGCAGTCCAAGGGACTCTCAAGAGTCTTCTCCAACACCACAGTTCAAAAGCATCAATTCTTTGGCACTCAGCGTTATTCACAGTCCAACTCTCACATCCATACATGACCACTGGAAAAACCACAGCCTTGACTAAATGGACCTTTGTTGGCAAACTAATGTCTCTGCTTTTGAATATGCTGTCTAGGTTGGTCATAACCTTCCTTCCAAGGAGTAACCGTCTTTTAATTTCATGGCTGCACTCACCAAACCTACATCTCCAGCAACGGAAGACAAACTCTTAACCTCTGGACCGCCAGGGAACTCTGAATGTCAGCACCATTCTCAACTGACGCCCTCCCTAGAGCAGACTCTGGTGGGCAATGGAGGTTCTATCTCCTAGAATAATGTGTCTCTAGAAGGTAGAAGCATAACTCATTCATTTCTCAGTCCCACTCTCCAGGTCCCACGGATATATTTTCTAACTCTATTATTTTTAAAAATCATATTTCTTTCTTCTCTTGACTTTGGCAACCCCCTCCACTATTTCTCTCTACTACTAATTCCCTTTCCTCCAAGCTTATCTTCTCTTTCTGTCCTGCTGCTCTCCCAAAGCCTGAAATATATACATAACAAATGTAAGTTATGCTTTTAGTCTTTCCAAATTGTCCTCTCTCTTTGGGTCTATTGCTTGGAGGAGATGGAAAAGGTGACCTCTTAGACTATAATTTCCCCCTCTGTCCAGCATCATTCCCATCAGCTTACACAGTTTAGTACTCTCATCTGAAAATATATAGGCTTTCCAGTGGCTCAGCAGTAAGGATTCTGTCTGCAGTGCAGGAGATCCAAGAGACGTGGGTTTGGTCCCCAGGTCAGGAGGAGCCCCTGGAGGAGAGCATCACCACCCACTTCAGTATTCTTGCCTGGAGAATCCCATGGACAGAGGAACCTGGCAGGCTACAATCCATAGGTTCACAGAGTCAGACACAATTGAACGACTGAGCATGAGAACTTAAAAAAGTATATATATACATATATACACAAGTATATATATATATGCATATATGTATATAAACTATTTTTAAGAAAATAGTCCTTGACCCCTCATGCTCCTGCAGCTGTATTTCTCTATTCTCCACTCACAGTGCCACCTTATAAAAAGTTGTTTGTAACTACTGTCTTCATTTCTCACCTTTTCATTCTCTCTTCAACCCACTTCATTGACTCTTGTCTTACCCTCTATGCTGACATCTCCCAAATATGTATTTCCTGCTCCAATCTTCTTAACCAGCTGTCTGTGTGCCTGCTCAGTCGTGTCCAACTCTTTGCGACTCCTGCCTACTTCACACCTGATTTGGATGCTTAATTTCCAAATTAATATGCCCCCAAGGCAAAAACTCCTTTTCCCCAGCCTGATCAATGCCTCTTCCAGCCTGAAGCCCCTCCTTATCTAGCAAAAAACTCTAACAGGAGCCCAGAAAGCCTGGGGGATCATCCATTTTCTCCTCCCCCAGCCTTGAACCCATCACCAAGAGCTATCTACTCTACCTCAAACACATCCCAAACCTATCTGCTTTGCTTCATTTTGATACTGATTTAAGCCATCACTATCTCTTACTGAAATTGTTATAGACATTTTATATAATCCATTCTCCATGTGGTAACCAAAGTAATATTTTTATACTCAAGTAATATCACTTCTCTGCTCAAAACCCTTCAATGTCATTCCATCATAGTTAGTATAAATTCTGGCTTTCACGGCTCTGTATTGCTAGGTTTCTGGTCCTCCCTCTGACCAGATCACTCCTGCTGCTGCTCCCCAAGCCCTAGCCACATTTACTATCTTTCTGTTCCTTGTGCAGGTTAAGGTTTGGAACTTCTGTTTTATTTGCTCCTTCTCCCTAGATTATCAACTCCCTTGATCTTCCAATGCTGACTTCTTCCAATACTCAGGTCTCAATTCAAATGTCACTTTCTGTGGATTTCCTTGGTGGGCCAGTGGTTAAGAATCTACTGCCAATGCAGGGGACACAAGTTCACTCCCTAGTCAGGGAGGATCCCATATGCTGCGGGGCAACCAAACACGAGAGGCCACAACAATGGAAAGCCAGGGCACTGCAACAAAGAGGAGCCCCCACTCATGGCAACTAGAGAGAGGCTGTACACAGCAACGAAGACCCAGCATAGCCAAAACTAAATTAATTAAACAACAACAAAAACAAATGTCACCTTCTCTGAATGGCCTTCCCATATCACCCAATTTAAAACATTCACTCATCTGCTATCACCCTATCTAAATTATTTGATATTAGCACTTACTGGGGCTTCCCAGGTGGTGCTAATGGTAAAGAATCCATCTGCCAATGTAGGAGATGTGAGAGACATGGGTTCAATCCCTGGGTTGGGTAGAACCCCTGGAGTAGGAAATGGCAACCCACTCCAGCATTTTTGCCTGGAAAATTCCACAGGCAGAGGAGTCTGGTAGGTTACAGTCCATGGGGCCATAAAGAGCTGGACATGACTGAGCGCTGCACAGGCATGCACCCACACACACAGTACTTATTATTACTTGATGCTTCATTGCTTTGTGTGAGTCTACCCACATCAGAACGTAAGTTCTGCGAGAGCTAGAGCCTTGTCTTTCTTGTGTTTTGCCAAACACCCAGCACCTAAAAGGGTGCCTAGCACATAGCAGGCACTCAACATTTAATAAATTAGTACAAGATATGATCTTTGAAATCTGGGACCATTATGACTCATAAACTTCTACATAATTTTCCCAATTGCCTAATGACATTGCTACATATCTTATGAGCTCTCAAAATATGATTCATGATGATGAAAGCATAGAAAATAAATTTCCTGTAAAAATTCTGGAGAGACAGGGAAAGAGAAGATCTTAATGTTTGCTTTTATCTTAATGAAAAGCAGTTTTTTCATTTTTTTTCCTTGGGGGGCATGAGAGGCTTCCAAATTAAGTTTCAGATTTCATTCATTCCTTCTATTACTCTTAGTGAAATTTCCTGATGAAAATCTGTTACGATAAATCTAATAGTTCTACTAACTGCAGTCCACCAAATATGGGATTCTTGTCTAGGGTTCAGACCTTTGAACCAATAAGTTTTTGATGAGTCCCAAGGGCAAAGCCTCCCCTTCACCCGCAGTCTGTCACACTTATCCTCCTTTCCCCCTTCTACCTTGTGAACTATAGAAGCAGTGAGTATTTACAATTATTTGAGAATTCTTCTCTTCCATCAAGAAACAATGTCAAGAATTCCACGCCCTGAAGAATTTTCTAGGGTTTTCGAGTCTCTATATGAAACACTTTTTCAAAAATGGGTTATAGGCACTTTTCTATCCACTTTGTATAACTCAAATAGATTGTGTAATGCCTCATGAAGGGCCTGAATACACACCACCCACATCTCCAGTCTAAAACTAGGTTATGAGTAAAATGAAAACTCTGCAAAAAAAACAAAACACCAAAAACTCTGTTTCTCATAAAGTCCTCAGCTCGATTCATATCTCACAGGCATGGAAATCCAGATCATGTAAAGAGGTCAAGAACTTAAATAATTATTCAGCTCCTGACGAACAGTAACAGACACTCCCTCTAAAATTGTGTAAATTCTCATTTCCACACTGAAGCCAAGAGAACACAGGCATGACGTCAGCAGGCAAGAAACTGAAAGGGTACTTTCCTTATCTACCTGATAGTTCTTGCCCTATTTCATCCTGAACAAAAGCAAGCCTGCCACACCTAGGGTTCAGGGAATTTTAGGGTGGAGGAGGGGTAGGATGGAATGGAGAGGCTTTATCTAGTCTGGGAAAGGGCCCAAGTGAAAACAATTGAATACCAAATCATTTTCCCACGAGGCTGGCAGAGTTCTCCATAGACTGTTAAGTTTCAACCGTTCTGCAAACTCTATGAAGACATCTTTAAGGCTCTACCCCCCCCCCCCCAACTCTGGGTAAATGTCTTCACTCCAAGAGGTTAGCCCAGGAAGATAACATTATCTTCAGACCACAACAAAGCCCCTAGTCCCCTCATATTGAAATTCCTGTGCTCCACCCTAATTGAGTTTAGGAAACTGATAAGACAGCTGTGAAAATAGAGTGAAAAACATTCTCTCTCATTCAAATCAGCTGGCACAGTTTGCACTTTTGAAGAAAAGACCAGGAGATTGTGGGGTTTTTTTTCCATTAAAAAAAAATTTGGTTATGGATCAAAACACAACTAAGCAACCACACTTACATTGTTGCAAAATCAATTTGTCAACACATTAGCTCATACAGAGCCCATGTGTATATAATCATTTAAAACTCTGTATTATCAACATCTTAAAATGTCCACAAACAACAAACATAGAGCAAATAATACAACAAGTCCCACATACGTGATACCCAGCATCAATGATTATTCACATAAATTCATTCCATTTTAATGTTCGTATAATAAGATACACAATTCTGCTGTGAGAAATATGCCCATGTGTTTTATAGGTTATAAGGTTTATGATACATAATAACTTCTTCAGAGTTTTGGGGCAAAAGAAAAAAAATTCAAAATTCTGGCTAATTGGCTACAACTCTGTACAGACTATTGAAAAAGCTGCCCTGTACAATGTTTTAAAAGGCAGTTTTATCACTTCCAAGTTAAAGAGTATCATAAAAAACATCGGCCAAGGAGAGGCTTAGTTTTCCTTTAATGAACACACACATAAATGATAACTGTAAAATTACTAATTAGTTTTACATGCAAATAGGGACTTCTAAAGAAATGAAAGATACATTTATCAGCTCAGGTTACCATAACATCATAACTTGGTGGCTTAAATAACAAAAATTAATTTTCTCACGGCTGTGGCGGCTTCAAGTCCGAAATCAGGGAGCTGACATGGTGGGGTTCACTTCCTGGTTTGCAGACGACCCAACTAGCTGGCTGCTCAAGGCAGAGTGAGCACACAAGCTCACTGCTATCTCTTCTGATCAGACACTGACTCCCCTCATAGATCCCATCCTCCTGACCTCCCTGAACCTAATTATCTCTCAAAGGGCCTCCTTAAGTACCATTGCATTTGGGGTTGGGGCGTCAACATACAAATTTGGAGGATATGCAATTCAGTTCATAACAAAAGACTTTTTTACCCTTTTTACTTTAAGCTCTTTTCTTTATAAGTTACAATTATGCAGACATTATTTATTTGCCTAGCAAATCCTTGTAATTCTGGTGCAAACACAAACTTTGGACAAGTTCAGAACAAACATCACAAATTCCACATTCGATAAATTTTATGGAGGAGGTTTTACAGCATGTGAAATAACTAACCAGTTAGTACTGTCAAACTGTTACTCTTCTCTGGGGATACATTTTCCCCTAAATAAACTGATAAGGGGCAAACATAATGAGTATGTAGGACTTCGCAGGTGGTTCAGGGGCAAAGAATCTGCCTGCCAATGCAGGAGATGTGGATTCGATCCCTCGGTCAGGAAGATCCCCTGGAAGAGGAAATGAAAACCCACTCCATATTCTTGCCTGGAAAATTTTATGGACAGAGGAACCTGGCAGGCTACAGTCCCTGGGGTCAAAAGAGAGCACAAGCACAAGCAAGCTCCTGGACCTGAGTATGCTCCTGGACCTGAAGGTGGGGGCAGAGTGGGGAGGGCAAAGCTGATTTTACAACGAACAGGCTACTCTAGGGTTTATGGAGTTACTCATCCAAGATTACCTAATGATACTCAAAAGAAATACCAAGATTTTCTAAAAGTAATCTGAATTTAAACCCTGCTTGTGCTTTTCTAAAGAGCAGTAATTTTTTTTTTGTTAACTGAAATGAGGATGCTTACCAAGAACCTGGAAAAACACCAGGCTCTCAAAATTCCCCTTGAATCTTCAAGTGGGCAGTTCATTATTCTGTTCCTCTCCCGTGGACACCCAGCTGTGGGTGGCTGAACTCACTGGCAAAGGTGACCCCACTTAGAGAAGTGAAGTCCTGATTGCAGAGCACTGCTGAGAGTCCACCTTGGGATGAAAAGGGGCATCGGTTCTCTCCATAAGGACTCTCTGACTACAGATGAAAGTGCTTTGGGGACTCAGGGCCAAACCCTGTGAACTAAGTTGGGGGGGGTGGTGGGGAGAAAAGGTACTTTGTGAAAGGTATTTGAGTTGCTGATACCGCGTGATATAACAAGAATGATCTGTAACTGACCATAGTGAGACTTTGTCTTGACATTTTCCCGAAAATGGAAAGTAAATATTGAAAATCACTGCTGCGTATAAAATAGATAACTAATGAGAACCTACTGTATAGCGTAGGGAATGCTATTCAATGCTCTGTGGTAACCTAAATGGGAAGGAAATCCAAAAAAAGAGGGATATATTAATACATATTAATACATATGCTGGTGGCTGATTCACTTTCTGGCAGCAGAAACTAACACAATACTCTAAAGCAACAATGTTGTTCTTTAGGTGCTCAGTCCTGTCTGATTCTTTTGCAACCCCAGGGATTATAGCCCACCAGACTCCTCTGTCCATGGGATTTTGCAGACAAGAATACTGCAGTGGGCTGCCATTTTCTCCTCCAGGGGATCTTCCTGACCCAGGGATCAAACCCATGGCTTCTTCTTGGCCGGCAGATTCTTTACCACTGAGCCACCTGGACCCCAAAAAGCAATGATACACCAATTAAAAAAAAAAATCAGAATGCTTAGATTGAGAAGCAACAACAAATTAACTCAAATATGGCTCGTTATTATATATAGTCTTATTTTATTACTGTTTGCAAGGCTAAGAGTGTGAGCTTGGGATTTCATGAAGTTCTGAATTCAAATCTTGACTCAGATGTTCAGCACCTACATGACCTCAGACTAATTTCTAAGCCTCCCTGTTTCTCCTTTGGTTTTTTTTTAATCTATAAAATAGAGATAATACTACTTACCTTTACTCAGTAGTCACAAGGAATAAATGAAAAAATAGATATTAACAACTTGGCAGAGTATCTAGTATAGAGTAAGAGCCAAATAAGTGGGGACTACTATTATTAGTGTAGCATAATTGAACTTCAACAATTATAATTAATTCCACCTGCAAAAGCCTGAGTAAAAGATGGCCTTACTTACTTAACAACCAGAAACTTCTTCTCAAGGGGAGGGAAGTGTTCTTCAAAAACTCTTGTCAGTATTAGTTTACATATTTTTGGGGGATGCTGAAAGGTGGAAAGCAGGTGTTTTTTTTCTTTAAGCACTTTCTAGTATCCTTCCCAGGAGAAGGCAATGGCACCCCACTCCAGCACTCTTGCCTGGAAAATCCCATGGATGGAGGAGCCTGGAAAGCTGTGGTCCATGGGGTCACTGAGGGTCGAACACGACTGAAGTGACTTAGCAGTAGCAGTAGCAGTATTCTTCCGGTTCCCAAACCTATGAACGATTTGGGGAGCTTATTTGCTGCTTACATAAGAACCTGTGTCTTCCTGAAGTCTCATTTTGCAGCAAATAGTGGGAATATTTACCAAGTGTTTTTCAGAAATAAGAGGTAAGAAATTCAAGGTTCTGGGGATACATATTCTGGGCAACAACATAAATAAGGAGTCTCAACGTAATCTACAAAACCACTAAAAATAATAGTTTACTTCCCCAGTGATGTAGGAGTTGCCTGAATGGGTTTCTCTGACACTACAATCATAGTGAAAAGACCAGCTTGAGCTGATGGTAGCCCTGGGGTGCACCCAGCGAGATAGCCCAGCCTAGATAACGCCTGTTTCTCTTTTATGGTGAGAAAAGCAGTGTTTGCCTCTGAGAGTGTGAAATTCATCTGCAGATTTCAAGGGGGAAGCTGGAGGCCAAGCATTAAGTGAGAAGACACGAAATCTTTTGGTAAAACATTGTGAAGTGGTAATATGAAAATGACGCTCTCGAGTCCTATTTTCCATCCATGAGGTGCTTGAGAATAGTTGATTTGATGAAGACGAGGAAAAAAAATATTCATGAGCCAGAATATGAGAAATTAAGTCTGGCTTTGTGGTCTCCTTCCTCACTACAAACAGGTTCTGTGTACTAAGAACTATGAATGAGGTGGTGGGAAAATCAGCATTTAGGAATGGTGTTTCACTATTGGAATTCTAGAACAGGGGGTGATTAGGAGTGTGCTTTGTCAGTGTGAAAGTCTTGCCACTGCTGCAGTTGGTCTCCTGTTAATAATATATCTCTGGGTAGGGACTGGTGATCCAGTGGATAAGAATCCGCCTGCTAATTCAGAGGACATGGGTTCAATTCCTGGTCAGGGAAGATACTACATGCCTGGGAGCAGCTAAGCTTGTGTGCCATGGCTACTGAGTCCACAGTCTAGAGACCCTGAGCAGCAACTGCTGAAGACCATATGCCTGGAGCCTGTGCCCTGCAACGAGAGGCCACCACAGTAAGAAGCCCGTGCACTGCAACAAAGAGGAGCCCCCATCTCTGCACCTAGAGAAAGCACACACGCAACAGTGAAGACCCGGTGCAGCCAAACATAAATAAATTAAAAAACATGTCCAACATATATCCCTGGGTACAATGATGGCATACTGGTGCCCAAGAGGGCTCTTGCTGTTGTGAAAATCGCTCAGTTGTGTCCGAATCTTTGCAATCCCATGGACTATACAATCATAGAGTTCTCCAAGACAGAATAGCAGCAGCAGCCTTTCCCTTCTCCAGGGATCTTCCCAACCCAGGTCTCTCACATTGCAGGCGGATTTGTTACCGAGCAAATTTGTTACTGAGCCACACGGGCAGCCCAAGAACACTGGAGTGGGTAGGCTATCCCTTCTCCAGTGGATCTTCCTGACCCAGGACTCGAACTGGGGTTTCCTGCATTGCAGGTAGATTCTTTACAGACTGAGCTATGAGGGAAGCCCCCAAGAGGGCTCTAGTTCGTCCAGATTTGATAGGATCCTGACAGTCATACCACGCTATGGGCCTGGGACTATGTGTTACAGGTAAGGTGTTCAGGTCTCTTCATCCTAAAGGCTTTCATAGTGTTTCTCAATCTTGGGTAATATAATGATCTATTCTTTCTTTTTTTAATGAATATTTATTTAATATTTGTTTGGCTGCATCCAGCCTTAGTTGTGGCACACTGGCTTTTCTTTGTGCCATGTGGATCTTTCACTGCAGCCCATGGACTTTCTAGTCATGGTGTTTGGGCTTGAGGTTATTGATATTTCTCCTGGCAATCTTGATTCCGGCTTGTGCTTAATCCAGCCCAGCATTTCACATGATGTACTCGGCATATTAAGTTAAATAAATTATTTAAATTATCCTTAGTATAAATGTTATCTTAATATGTACACAAATAAAACTAGGTGCAGGTCTTCCCTGGTGGTGCAGTGGTTAAGAATTCGCCTTGCAATTCAAGGCACACCTGGTCTGGGAAGATCCCATGTACTGCGGAGCAACTAAACCCGTGGGCCAGAACTCCTGAGCCAGCACTCTAGAACCCGTGAGTCACAGCTACGGAGCCCACGTGCTGCAGCTACTGAAGCCCTAGAACCCGTGCTCTGCAACAAAAGAACCCACTGCAATGGGTAGCCAGCCCCTGCTTGCAGCAATCAGAGAGAGCCCATGTGCAGCAACAAAGGCCCACCACAGCCAAATAAAGAAATAAAGAAATCTATAAGAATTCGGAAGGAATGATGCTAAAGCTGAAACTTCAGTACTTTGGCCACCTCATGCGAAGAGTTGACGCGTTGGAAAAGACTCTGATGCTGGGAGGGATTAGGAGCAGGAGTAGAAGGGGACGACAGAGGATGAGATGGCTGGATGGCATCACGGACTTGATGGACGTGAGTCTGAGTGAACTCCAAGTGATGGTGATGAACAGGGAGGCCTGGCGTGCTGTGATTCATGAGGTCGCAAAGAGTTGGACAGTGACTGAACTGAACTGAACTGATAAGAAAAATCAAACTAGATACAAATTCCTAAAAGTTATAGTTCTTATAAACCAAAGTCTTTTTTAAATAATAAATTTAAATAAAACTAAGGAACCAATGATATTTAAATAGACAGTACTAATTTAATGAGATGAATGATGCTATTTTGCAGCAACTTCATAACTGATTACAGAGTAAACAGGGTACTGATTGCCACAGGGCAGGCTCTTTTGATGTTGGTGCATTTATGAAATGATCTCTCCATTTTTCTTTATTTGAACTATTAGATTACCTTCATTAATACAGTGGTAATGCATTATTTCCATACTAAGGCCAACACTATTCTTATTTGCCTGGGGCAATTAAGAATGCCATGTCATGCCAAAACGATCACAGACACAAAGCAAACAGGAGCAAAATCCTGAGATAGCACTCAGTGATAAAGTATTAATATTACTCTTAGTTAAAATGTTCTGTATCTGGCGTTGTCCAACATGGGAGCACATGGCCACATGTGACTATGGAGAACTTAAATGGGACTAGTGTAACCCAGGAACAGAAATTTTATTCAATAATTAATTTTCATTTAAACAGACAT
This sequence comes from Madoqua kirkii, assembly GCA_006408675.1. Classification (NCBI taxonomy): domain Eukaryota; kingdom Metazoa; phylum Chordata; class Mammalia; order Artiodactyla; family Bovidae; genus Madoqua; species Madoqua kirkii. The sequence continues at coordinate 13,201 of SJYC01063317.1, forward strand.
ATGTGGCTAGTGGCTACTGCGTTGGACAGGGCAGCATCCTAGTTCTTGTATTTATTATAATTTTTTTAGATTATCATTAAAATGAAATCACTAGTTGTTTGAGTGAGGCAATGTATTTAACCCTTCTCAACTTCACTGCCTTCTTCTATAAATTAGGGATAATGAGATATAATGCATGTATCACTTAGTACAGTGTTAGGGACAAAATCAACACTCAATCCCTAGAGATGTGAATGGGTAACAGGCCAAGAGGAGGGTTGGCGCTTTTTCAAAGTCTCCATCCCTGGCCCTTCAAGCCACCTCTGAGTATGCTTATTCTAGGTCTGGGAAGATCCCATGTACTGCGGAGCAACTAAACCCGTGGGCCAGAACTCCTGAGCCAGCACTCTAGAACCCGTGAGTCACAGCTACGGAGCCCACGTGCTGCAGCTACTGAAGCCCTAGAACCCGTGCTCTGCAACAAAAGAACCCACTGCAATGGGTAGCCAGCCCCTGCTTGCAGCAATCAGAGAGAGCCCATGTGCAGCAACAAAGGCCCACCACAGCCAAATAAAGAAATAAAGAAATCTATAAGAATTCGGAAGGAATGATGCTAAAGCTGAAACTTCAGTACTTTGGCCACCTCATGCGAAGAGTTGACGCGTTGGAAAAGACTCTGATGCTGGGAGGGATTAGGAGCAGGAGTAGAAGGGGACGACAGAGGATGAGATGGCTGGATGGCATCACGGACTTGATGGACGTGAGTCTGAGTGAACTCCAAGTGATGGTGATGAACAGGGAGGCCTGGCGTGCTGTGATTCATGAGGTCGCAAAGAGTTGGACAGTGACTGAACTGAACTGAACTGATAAGAAAAATCAAACTAGATACAAATTCCTAAAAGTTATAGTTCTTATAAACCAAAGTCTTTTTTAAATAATAAATTTAAATAAAACTAAGGAACCAATGATATTTAAATAGACAGTACTAATTTAATGAGATGAATGATGCTATTTTGCAGCAACTCCATAACTGATTACAGAGTAAACAGGGTACTGATTGCCACAGGGCAGGCTCTTTTGATGTTGGTGCATTTATGAAATGATCTCTCCATTTTTCTTTATTTGAACTATTAGATTACCTTCATTAATACAGTGGTAATGCATTATTTCCATACTAAGGCCAACACTATTCTTATTTGCCTGGGGCAATTAAGAATGCCATGTCATGCCAAAACGATCACAGACACAAAGCAAACAGGAGCAAAATCCTGAGATAGCACTCAGTGATAAAGTATTAATATTACTCTTAGTTAAAATGTTCTGTATCTGGCGTTGTCCAACATGGGAGCACATGGCCACATGTGACTATGGAGAACTTAAATGGGACTAGTGTAACCCAGGAACAGAAATTTTATTCAATAATTAATTTTCATTTAAACAGACATATGTGGCTAGTGGCTACTGCGTTGGACAGGGCAGCATCCTAGTTCTTGTATTTATTATAATTTTTTTAGATTATCATTAAAATGAAATCACTAGTTGTTTGAGTGAGGCAATGTATTTAACCCTTCTCAACTTCACTGCCTTCTTCTATAAATTAGGGATAATGAGATATAATGCATGTATCACTTAGTACAGTGTTAGGGACAAAATCAACACTCAATCCCTAGAGATGTGAATGGGTAAGAGGCCAAGAGGAGGGTTGGCGCTTTTTCAAAGTCTCCATCCCTGGCCCTTCAAGCCACCTCTGAGTATGCTTATTCTTTGAAACATGCAGTTGGGACTTCCCTGGTGGTTCAGTGGCTAAACTTCACACTCCCAAAGCAGGAGGCCAAGGTTCCATCCCAGTCGGGGAACTAGATCCCACACATTACAACTAAAGATACTCCATGCCACGACGAAGACCAGGTGCAGCCAAATAAATAAATAAAAATAAGTACTTTTAAAAAGAAATGTTCAATTTTCTCCATTTTATGTGAAGTGCTAACGAAGGCATCTTTAGACAGTATTGCTATCTTTATTCATCTGTAACAGGCAAACTAAGCAAAACTAGAGAAAAAACTGTTTTTTATGCACATGTAGCTTTGATTAGTCACAAACCTTCCAATTAGATTATTCTCCTGATCCCCTTCTGCATTGAAATTTTGAAGCTGCCAGTGATCTTAACTCATAGACTCATTGAATAGCCAAAGTGTTTAGACCTCACTTTTATTTCTTTGGAAAACAGAAAGCCTAAAGCCCTCTCAGGTTGTAGTGGACCATTATGAAATGGGTTACATCATACTACAGTACTTCCTGCCTCTCTTGCCTCTCCAACAGGGAATGCTCTTCCAATCCCCAGGCGCAGCTCACACCCCATCTGCACCTGGCAAATATTCAGCATCATTTTCCAAAACCTGCTCGAGCTTCACCTCACTCATACCAGCTTTCCTGACTCTCCCAGGTAAAATTTATCTTCTCCATCTCTGCCCTCACCCTGTACTCGATACCGACTTCCATCATAGCAACCCTAAGTTTTCACATTCATTTCACGTGTATTCTCACTTTGTGTTATGGACTGAATTGTGTCCCCCACGAAAAAGATGTGTCGAAGTCCCAACTCCTTGTACTTCAGAGTATGACCTTATTTGGAAATAGGGTTGTTGCAGATATAATTAGCTCAGAGAAGATGAGGTCATACTGGAGTGGGGTGGGCTCTGAATCTATTATGATTGGTATCCTTAATGGAAGAGGAAAAGAGACAGAGACACAGACAAAAGAGGGGAGAATGCCGTGTAATGACAGAGGCAGAAATTGAAGAGCTGCAGTTATAAGGCAGAGAATACAGGCAACAAAGCTAAGAGTCTGGGAAGGATTCTCCCATGCGAACTTCAGAGGGAGCGTGGCCCAGCTCATACCTTGATTTCACACTTCTAACCTCCAGAACTCTGAGATAATAACTTTCTGTGTGTGTGTGTTTTAAAATAATAGGGACAGGGCTTCCTGGTGGCTTAGACAGTAAAGAATCTGCCTTCAGTGCAGAAGACTCAAGTTTGATTGCAAAGAGTCTGACACAATTGAGTAACACTTAGAGTTAGTGATGATTTTCCTATTTAGTTTTTGGGCTGCACTAGGTCTTAGCTGCAGCACTTGAGATCTTCCATCTTTGATGTGCCACATGGGATCTTTCATTGTGGTGCACAGACTCTCTAGTTGTGGCATGTGGGCTCAGTAGTTGCCATGCATGGGTTAAGTTGCTCCATGATACATGGAATCTTAGTTCCCAGACCAGGGATCAAACCTGCATCCCCTTGCATTGCAATGCTCCTAACCACTGGACCACCAGGGAAGTCTCAAATTTTTTTTTTTTTAAGCCAGTTAGTTTGTGGTACTTTGTTATGGCAGCTCTAGCAAACACCTTACTAAAACACAAGCTCCTTAAGGACAAGGATCTTAATGGATATATTATTGGCTGTGGTCACAGTGTCTGAACCAATATGTTGGATGTTTAAATAACTGAACACACAACCTATTCCTTTGTTCCTGGTGGCTCAGATGGTAAAGAATCCACCTGCAGTGCAGGAGACCTGGGTTTGATCCCTGGGTTGGGAAGATCCCCTGGGGAAGGGAACAGCTACTCACTTCAGTGTTCTTGTCTGGAGAATTCCATGGACAGAGGAGCCTGGCAGGCTACACTCCATGGGGTCGCAAAGAGTCAGACATGACTGAGCGACTTTCACTTCACTTCTTCAACCTGGTCTCAGATTGGAACAGCAGAAAAACACTTTAAATACATTCAGTGCTGCTGCACATGGCCACACAGGCTAGGCACTGCATGGCTCCAGAGCTGTGTGATGTGGCGACCTTCCGTTATTTATTATTGTGTAACTAAATCTACATAAGGAAAGTCAATAGCGCTGTGAACCTCCAGGCCATCTGTTAGAAAAACACTACTATTGGGAGGTTCAGCTCTTACCCAGCCTAACAGGAGAAGCCATAAATAATTATCCTCTAGATAGGGAATCAGTGAACTACAAGCTTGGGCCAAGTCCAGCTTGCTGTCTGCTTTTGTAAATAAAATTTTACTGGAACACAGCCATACTCATTGATATACATATTGTCTACGGCTGTGTTAGTCCTACAAAGAGAGAGTTGAGTGGCTGTGATGGATAGTGGTTGTGATATAAAACCTAAAATAGTTCCTCTCTGGTTCCTTACAGAAAGAGTTTGCAGAGCCCTACTCTAGACAATAGACATTGGTAGACATTGCCAGAATGTTTTATATTAAGTGGCAAAAAATTCCACCTTGAAACTGAAACCATTCATTTTATCACACTTTGGAAGATTCTACATTACTACTGTTAATATCAGCACACCAGAAAGAAAGCTATGTGTAGAAAATAATTCATTTCTTCCTCAAAAATGGGACCCAAGGTTTTATATATATATACTTGTAAAAGCTTATTTATGTGTGTATGTGAATAGGGAGTGTGGGTGGAGTAAATTTTCAAGCAGCTACAACATATGCAACTTACAAAATTAGGTGCTCTATAAAGGGAATTTTTTGAACCATGTCCAGCTCCCCAAATGGGAGAGAAGAGAGAAATGGATGGAGATGTCATAAAGTCCAGGAGGAGAAATGTTATTCCAGTGTTTATGAGATCAGTCCTGCTTGCAGTTTTATTCTTCTGGAAAGTATTGTGAGGAGTCTTTTACATTTCTGAGAAGCCCCTTAGGCATCAAGTACATGCCATGTGACCCCATCCCCCTGACCTCAGCTGACTGGGCCAAGGCTGGACACCTGATCCAAAGGCCAAAGCCCAATGGAACAGCCTGATCGAAGAACTGTGTTCAATAGGGTTGAGTACTGGCCATACCTATCTCATGCTCACTCTTGGAGAGTTTAGAGACTTCTGGAGATAGTGAATCTGTGTACCAAGATTAGCAACAGTGGACTTCCCTAGTGGCACCTGGTCTGCCTGCCAATGCAGGGGACACAGGTTTGATCCCTGGTCTGGGAAGATTTCACATGCCATGGAGCAGCTGAACTGGTACAACTACCGAGCTCATGCCCTAGGGCCAGGGAGCCACAACAAGAGAAGACACTACGATGAGAATCCTGAGCACTGCAAAGAAGAGTAGCCTCTACTCACCGAAACTAGAGAAAAAGCAAGTGCAAAGCAACAAAGATCCGGTGCAAGGCTCCCCTCCCCGTAAAAAAAAAAAAAAAAAATTTAAATTATATATATATATAAAATAGCAAAAGCAGAGATAGAGTGTACTTGTCACCACAATGACAGGACAATTGTTACCTAAGGGGTAGGTAAAAAACCTACTCACAACAGCAACACTGCATCCTGAGTGATGCTGCCACTTCTGGAGGTGCCACTGGGGCGCTGTCACCAACCTTTGCCCAGTCTGTTCCATTTTCCTGTTACCATCGGGGGATGGGTTTAGTTCAAGGTCACCTCAACTTTTGTACTTTACCACTTTATTCACTCGCATCCCATCCTCTGGACCCTTACCTGACTGTCCTTTATTTGTAACTGCCTCTCAAGTGTTAACCCTCTACCAACCCAACTATGTACTTCTCTTCTGTCTCTTTGTGAGCAGTTTGAGGTCAGGAGTAAGATCATACTGAAGTAGGGTGGGCCTCTAATCCAGTTTTTTTTTTCTTCAGTATTTAATTCTTTCCACTTATAAAAATAAATTTTTAGTGGAGTATAGATGCTTAACAATGTTCTGTCAGTTTCTACTGTAGAGCAAAATGAATCAGCCATCAGTTCAGTTCAGTTTAGTCGCTCAGTGTGTCCAACTCTTTGTGACCCCATGAATTGCAGCATGCCAGGCCTCCCTGTCCATCACCATCTCCCAGAGTTCACTAAAACTCATGTCCATCGAGTCAGTGATGCCATCCAGCCATCTCATCCTCTGTCATCCCCTTCTCCTGCCCCCAATCCTTCCCAGCATCAGAGTCTTTTCCAATGAGTCAACTCTTCCCATGAAGTGGCCAAAGTACTGGAATTTCAGCTTTTGCATCATTTTTTCCAAAAAATTCCCAGGGCTGATCTCCTTCAGAATGTACTGGTTGGATCTCCTTGCAGTCCAAGGGACTCTGAAGAGTCTTCTCCAACACCACAGTTCAAAAGCATCAATTCTTTAGCGCTCAGCTTTCTTCCCAGTCCAACTCTCACATCCATACATGACCACAGGAAAAACCATAGCCTTGAATAGATGGACCTTTGTTGGCAAAGTAATGTCTCTGCTTTTGAATATGCTATCTAGGTTGGTCACAACTTTTCTTCCAAGGAGTAAGCGTCTTTTAATCAGCCATACATATACATAAATCCTCTCCCATTTGGACTTCCTTCCCATTCAGGTCACCACAGTGCATTCAAAAGAGTTCCCTGTGCTATACAGTATGTTTTGATTAGTTATCTATTTTATACATACTTATCAATAGTGTATATATATATATGTATGTCAATCTCAATCTCCCAATTCTTCCCACCCCTCCCCTTCCCCCTTGGTATCCATACACTTATTCTCTACATTGGTGTCTCTATTTCTGCTTTGCAAATAAGATCATCTATATACCATTTTTCTAGATTCAATATATATGCATTAATGTACCATATTTGTTTTTCTTTTTCTGACTTACTTCCCTCTGTATAACACTCTCTAAGTCCATCTGTATCTCTACAAATGACTCAATTTTGTTCCTTTTTATGACTGAGTAATAAAGAGATGGGAATACCATACCACCTGACCTGCCTCTTGAGAAATCTGTATGCAGGTCAGGAAACAGCTGTTAGAACTGGACATGGAACAACAGACTGGTTCCAAATAGGAAAAGGAGTACATCAAGGCTGTATATTGTCACCCTGCTTACTTAACTTATATGCAGAGTACATCATGAGAAATGCTGGACTGGAAGAAACACAAGCTGGAATCAAGATTGCTGGGAGAAATATCAATAACCTCAGATACACAGATGACACCA
>SJYC01063318.1:0-22627 GCA_006408675.1 Madoqua kirkii
TATGCAGAGTACATCCTGAGAAATGCTGGACTGGAAGAAACACAAGCTGGAATCAAGATTGCTGGAAGAAATATCAATAACCTCAGATATGTGGATGACACCATCCTTATGGCAGAAAGTGAAGAGGAGCTAAAAAGCCTCTTGATGAAAGTGAAAGAGGAGAGTGAAAAAGTTGGCTTAAAGTTCAACTTTCAGAAAACGAAGATAATGGCATCTGGTTCCATCACTTCATGGGAAATAGATGGGGAAAGAGTAGAAACAGTGTCAGACTTTATTTTGGGGGGCTCCAAAATCACTGCAAATGGTGATTGCGGCCATGAAATTAAAAGATGCTTACTCCTTGGAATAAAAGTTATGCCCAGCCTAGATAGTATATTCAAAAGCAGAGACATTACTTTGCCGACTAAAGTCAGTCTAGTCAAGGCTATGGTTTTTCCTGTGGTCATGTATGGATGTGTGAGTTGGACTGTGAAGAAGGCTGAGCCCCGAAGAATTGATGCTTTTGAACTGTGGTATTGGAGAAGACTCTTGAGAGTCCCTTGGACTGCAAGGAGATCCAACCAGTCCATTCTAAAGGAGATGAGCCCTGGGATTTCTTTAGAAGGAATGATGCTAAAGCTGAACCTCCAGCACTTTGGCCACCTCATGAGAAGAGTTGACTCATTGGAAAAGACTCTGATGCTGGGAGGGATTGGGGCAGGAGGAGAAGGGGACGACCGAGGATGAGATGGCTGGATGGCTGAATGGCATCATGGACTCGATGGACGTGAGTCTGAGTGAACTCTGAGAGATGGTGATGAACAGGGAGGCCTGGCGTGCTGCAATTCATGGGGTTGCAAAGAGTCGGACATGACTGAGCGACTGAACTGAACAACTTTGCAAAACAACTTGACCCTTATTTACCTGGTGACTGCCCGTGAGTGGCTTCCTCCCCACTCAGCTTCCCCAAATTGTCTTTCACCTTTAGCTGGAGATGGTGTTTAAGGTGATGGCTTGGACCATTCCAGCAAGTTGCACACTTTTCCTAGGCATCTCTCATGTATATAGGAGGTAGACATGTTAGTAAGTTTCTGTTTGTTCTTCTGTGAATCTTTCTTTTATCACAATGTGTGTGTGTGTGTGTGTGTGTGTGTGTGTGTGTGTGTGTGCATGTGCGTGCATGGGGGACGTGTCTCAACCTCCACCTGTAGGGGTAGTGGTGGTGGTTTAGTCACTAAGTCATGTCTGACTCTTGCAATCCAATGGACTGTAGCCTGCCAGGCTCCTCCATCTATGGGATTCTCCAGGCCAGAATACTGGAGTGGGTTGCCATTTCCTCCTCCAGGGCATCTTCCTGACCCAGAAATAGAACCCAGGTCTCCTAAACTGCAGGCAAATTCTTTACCAACTGAGCTACAAGGGAAGCCCCCTAAGGGTAGAGGGAATGCTATTTTTCCATCCAACTGCTGTGTGCATTCAGTTATGGGCTTAGTCTCCCTAGCACTTATGGGCTTGGTTTTTGTGGGGTTTTGTGTGTATTTACCCCACTGCTGCTAATTAGCAATCCCTCTTCAGCCCTCTCAGTTTGCTCTCCACCAATAACCACTTTATCAGTTTCATTATAACCCCTCTCAATACGAAAAAGAGGAAGAAAATACTCAGATTCCCAATCAACTTCCCCTGAAGCAAGAGAAGATGGGAACTAAAGGGACAGAAAATGGATCTTCAGTGAAACTGGCTGACCCTGGGATGGGAGCGCACGTTTGGAGTTGAACCCAGAATTCCTATTCACATTATGAGTTGGTTCTTTCATCATAATTATCCAAGTGAGAAGTTCTTCTTTATTTTTGATATAAGCTATTTCTTTCCCTCCTGGAAGATGACAGCATGATGCAGCCTGTGTCTTCATTTATCCAGCCAGTAATGTACAGATATGGCAAAGCCTCTGCTTTCAAAAAACCAGCAGTCCAGGGTGGGGAATGTGGGTGATGAGTGTAAACAGATCACTTTAGAGGCAGACAACGCACATGAGCATGAGGTTCTGTAGAGAAGGGCTCAGAGTGGCATGTGATCAGATCTAGACTAGGAAGCAGGGTCAGGAAGGCTTCTCAGAAGAAATGACCCTAAAGCTGATTAGGATCACAGGATCACATCCCCAGAATGGGAAGGGTCTTCCAGGCAGTGAGACCAGCATATGCAAAGGCAGCACAGGTAAAGTGAAATAGGTCAGATAACTGGGAAATTCAGAGCAGGCAGAACAAAGCTATAAAGCAGATGCATGTAAGATCTAAGGCTGAAGATACAGGCAGGGTTCAGACTGTGGAGGACTCTTCCAGCTAGGAGGCCGATCCCATCCTACAGAAGGTGAAGAGCTGGTGAAAGGGGTTTCAAGAGAGAAGTAAAGTTGCTTTAAATGCTGGCTCACTGCAGAGTAGAGAGTGGATGAGGAGGGGTGAGACTGGAGACAGACCACTTGAGGAACTACTCATAGAGGTGAGAGGGGACAGTAACTTAGAGAAGATCTGGGTCAAAGGAGCTGAAGAAAAGTGACTGAATGCAGTAGTGTTTTAGAAGGGAGAATCTACCATGATGAGGAAGGAAAAGAAAAGGGTGATTTCCAGTCTTTTGTAAGAGAAAGAGGTAGAAGTAGAAGGAGAGGGTGAGAAGAGATTATGAAATGACTTAGGTTGGGTGGAATTTATCCTTTAGGGTCCTCATTCCAATTTCCTTCAGGTGACCCATTTTCAGAGGACCACTTTCTCCCTGCCTCCTCACACCCAGCTGGTTACAATATATCTTCTAGGATCCCTTATAGGATTAAGAATGGATGTGCTCCTTTCTCTTTTGGGTACCTCAGTTTCCACCCGGAAAATAAAGGAACTAAAAATCTTCTGAGATGGGCTCCTTCTCTCTTCTCCCAGAGCAAGTCAAGTCTTCCTTTCTCTGGATGTTGCAGCACCGTCTGGGTCAGCTTCACACTGCTTGGCTTCAGCCTGGAGTGTGCATGCCCGCTTCCACAAGTTGACTCCAAGGTCCTAGAGGGCAGGGCTGCCCTGTTCTCTGCATCCTCAGTCTCTGCTATGAGGAGATGCTCCCACCCTCAAGGATGGAGACACCGGTGTTCCTGATACAGGGCAAGTTCCTTCTCACTGTCTCTGGCATCCTTCTACTCCAGAACTTCCAGATACTGAGTCTAGAGTCTATTTTCACTGGGTCTTGGGATGGACTTCTTATCTCAGTGCCCAGCTGGGCAGGGCTGGGGATGGAGGAGAGGAAAATGAATGAGATAGGAGATGTGGTTAGAATCCTGGCTCCTGGGGAGCTGGATTAAGGTCCTGCATGTTGTAGGTATGTATGTATATGCTTATGAATCTATAAGTGTTTATATGAGTATGAAGATCTGTTTCTGGTTTATTTATTTTTCTGTACTGAGCTGTATGTGTCTGCATCTACGTGGCCACACATGTCAATGTGCACCTTAGCATCTGTGTGTCCATTAATGTTCATGCCTGTGTATGTGTGAGGGTCTCTGTGTAAGCAAATGTATATGTCTGTCAACATGTGAGTGTAGCTGTATACATATGTGTTCCCATGTGTCTGTATGTGAGTGGGTGCATGTACATGTATGGTGATACACATGTGGGTATATGAGTATGTCTGTGTATGCATGTGTGTGTGTGTGTGTGTGTGTGTGTGTGTGTGTGCATGTGCTCTGTGTATAGAGGCAGCATGGAGTGTCTAGTTAAAAGCAAAAGCTCCAAATTCAGGCTACCTGGGTTCAAGCCCTGAATACAGCATTTAAAAGCTATAAGCTCTTGAGTGAGTAATTCCTTATTCCTTGGTTTACTCATCTCTAAACTAGGGGCAATAAAAGTATGTATCTTCAGTATCCAGTGTGAGGGTGGAATGATACAGTGTCCACAGGGCACCTAGAATGGTGCAGCAGCAGCTGCTGCTGCTGCTAAGTCACTTCAGTCATGTATGACTCTGTGCGACCCCATAGACGGTAGCCCACCAGGCTCCCCTGTCCCTGGGATTCTCCAGGCAAGAATACTGGAGTGGGTTGCCATTTCCTTCTTCAATGCCTGAAAGTGAGAAGTGAAAGTCAAGTTGCTCAGTTGTGTCTGACTCTTAGCGACCCCATAGACTGCAGCCCACCAGGCTCCTCTGTCCATGGGATTTTCCAGGCAAGAGTACTGGAGTGGGCTGCTATTGCCTTCTCCAGGATATGGTAAAATGTTAGCTGTACTAAGTTATTCATGGCAATAAATATGTAAGTGATTGAGCCTGAGGGCCCAGGTCAGGATCTCTGTGTGTGAGATGTATCTTTGAGCACAGAAAGTTGACATGTATATCAATTTCAAGTGCAGATTCACAGGGGTGTGAGGACTAGGCCTGAGGGTCAGTGGTGTGTGTGTGAGTGTGATATGCATGCATGTGCCTCTGTGTATGTTTGCATTCCACCAGCTTTTGAGTGTCTTAGGGGCAAGGACTGTGTTTCTTCATTATTTTACCCAGGGCCTTAGACTTAGAACATAGCAATTGCTCAGCAGATTAGTGTTGATTGAATGAAGGACAAAGACTGAATATTCAGCAGCTATTACTTGTTCAGCATGCCCATTCATAGAAAACACAAGGTTGTAAGTACATCAGTGATTGGTAGACAGGCGGAGAGGGAAAGAGAGAATAGGATCTAGATGGATAGATAGATTGATAGATAAATAGATAGATAGGAGACAGACAGATAGGATTGAGTCTAGTTAAGTAAAATCTCATGTAATTTTACTGGAAGAGGTATTAGAGGTTGTATGTTCCAGGGAATTTCAAAATTTTGCCCCTGGTACCCTGTGGGTTATCATGGACTTTCTTTGAGGGGCTGAGCAGGTAAGCACAGAACAGAAGAAGTAAACCCCTGGCATCAGAAAAAGTCTATTAACTTCTCTATATTGGATGATCAGGCAGACTTGTATTAACAAAAAAAATGGCTGCCCTATAAATGTTGTGACTCTTGTTATAGCCAAGCCCTCTTTCCCTACAGAAGGGAAAAGATGAGCCTCAGAGAGGGGAAAAATTAGGACCTCTGACCTCTTTTGAGGTCCATTGCTAGCACGCCACCTTCCTTGGCATGTAGTAGCTGTGAATCCTCCAACTTACTGGAAAAAAGAAAGCAATTTCTCCCAGGAATCCCCCTTCCAAAGAAGCCACTATCACAGTGGTCTTTTCGTATCCAGGCAACACCGCCATTTATCTGAGACTGGCCCCCTGAGGTCAGCCCTAGTGGCTCTGTCTGTGCCAGATGAGTCCACTCACGTGGCCTCAACAAGCCAGGGGAAGCCCTCAGACCCACGCAGGGAACTCAGACTCCCTAGGTACAGTTGGGATGCGGGACACCAAAATGCCAGTTGGTCTCTGTGGTCCCTGAAGTGATGTGAAGCTGCAGTGTCCATATGCAGTCAACGATGATGAATGGACTGGAAAGGTTAATTTCACAGACAGGGGGAAATGAAGGGGACACACAAAAATAAGCAGATGTAAAGGCTGTGTGCTCTCAGGAAGACTGACAGGTGGAAAGCGACAAACCTGTTTCTCGTGGTTCTCCTTGGGCACTCAGGCTGTACCTTTTGCCCTTGGGCTCTGTGCTCCTATATTCTTACAATTAATTCCCCTTCGGTCTGAGTCTGTTGGAGTGAGGTTTTGTTTCTTGCAACCACATCATCTCTGACCAATGTGGCACTTTGCAAAGTCTCCTCCTGGCAGATGAGTAGGCTCTGCCCCTGGTCAATTATGGGCTTCCCAGGTGGCACAGTGGTAAAGAATCCACCTGCCAATGCAGGAGATGCAAGAGACACAGGTTTACGCCCTGGGTTGGGAAGATCCTCTGGACTAGGAAATGGTAACTCACTCCAGTGTTCTTGCCTGGAAAATTCCATGGACAGAGAAACCTGGCAGCTACGATCCATGGGCTCTCAAAGAGTCAGACATGGCTCTGCACAGACTCCTGCTGATCTCCTAGCCTTGATCCTGTCACTTTCCCTGAAGCCAGCGTGGAGGGGCCTCATGCAAAACATTCTTTATCTGAGGCATCTTTGCAGAGTCTTCGTGAAGGTTTATTCAAGGTTTCCAGAAAGGGATTTTACTCATCCTCCAGGCTCTGCTGCTACATCCTCAGGGCAGAATCGATGCATTATTTTATACTGGGACTCCCTGCTGAACCCTTCAGAGCAAGGGCATCACTATTTACCACTAGAGGTGTGCTCTTGGGAGACAACATCTCTGCACCCAAACTGAGCAGTTCTTCTAGCATCCAGGTCCCAGGGGTAGGAGTTTGTATAGCTCTAGGTATGTCAAAGCAGGTCTGCAGTGTGGCAGGGTCAGGGGAGCAATGGGGACTAGTCTTCTCTGGTGCAAGGTCTCCAAAAGTGGCCACTTTCCAACATGTTTCATAGAAATTGTTGAATCCATGATGGAAATACACCAGAGAAAGTGGGGTGAAAGCAAATATCAGTCTGTTCAGTTTATTGGCAGTCAGAATGGAGGTACTTCGGAAGATCACGAAGGGTACCTCTTTTACAAGCTCTGCCCCTGCTCCTTCCCCTCATTGACATAGCCCCTCTTCCCTGAAGCTATGAACACGCATTATACTTGTAGACACACAAGCACCTAGCAAGTTTGCTTTCAAAAGCCTGCTAATGAATGAGAAAAGTCAGTCCAGGCCAGGTGTCAGAGCCCCCACCATGAGAAAAAGAGGAATACCAAGGGCTGAGAGTGTTAAGCAAGGGAAAGCTCTTCTTTTTCTCCAGAACTAGTCAGGCCTGGAGACGACATGATTTGTCTGAAGACAGAACCAGCAGACTGCAGGGTGACCGGAAGCCATCACCGGAGGGAAGAACACAAGCTTCGAGGCCAGATGCCCAGCCGAGCTCTCAGAACAGCCCAGCCAGGAGGGCAGGCAGGAGAACCACGGGCCAGGCCGCCAGGAACCCTGAAACACAAGAGAGGACTGTCGGGTGCTGGGCTCTGGGACTCAGCAGCCAACGTGAGTTGGCATCCCTATCTTCTGCTGGACAAGGATGACAAACACAGAGTATCCTTAATGTCTATTTTAGATTTCTGCCCCTGGGAGGTGGCAAAGGGCCATGTCGTAGAGGCAAAGCTGACTCACCACCACCAAACACTTCATTTCCCTGTGGGCACACCAGCAGTTTCGTTTTCCCACATGCATTGCAGTAGGTGGGACCATATGACTGGACCTGACCAATAGAATGTGGGTGGAAGTCACATGTGCCACTTTTAGGCCTGGTTCTTAAAGCCTCCTACATAATCTTCCATGCTCCCTCATCCAGCATCTAGGGACAGATGCAGAGCCTCCAAGATAGGACATTCAGGGGACAGCAGAGTTGCCAGAACTTACCAGAAGATAAGAACCCCAGTTCCTAATGACTGTAAAGGGCACTGAGCTGCATCTTCCAGTGATTTTATGGGAAATAAACTGTTGCTTAAAATCATGAAAAGTTGTGGATCACTTGTCACAGTAGCTAGCATTACTCACTCTGATAGTGAAGAGGCAGAAAGACACTGAAGGCAGAAAGAGGTTAAAAAGCATCACCTCTGAAGCCTGACTGCTTAGTTTAGAATTCTAGCTCTGCAACTAGCTATGCAGGCCCAGGTATGTTATTGAACCTCTCTGTGCCTGAATGTTCCTCTGTGCACAATAGGATCATTACTAACAGCTATTATTGCATGAGATTTTTGTAAGGCGAGTGAGTGAACTCATAACAAGCATTTAGAATAGTGCCTGACACATGGTCAACACCATGTAAGTATTGGTTTTGAAAATCGGACTCTAAGATCTGGGAGGTTGGAATCATATCTCTTCTGAACGTTACTGTATACTCAAGGTTAAAGAAGGGCTTGTCTCCTGGGTCATAGCTGTCTCATATTAGAGGATCTGGGAGAGGCATGTGCAAGCCTTTTCCACCTAACACCAGATTATAGTGGCCCCCCAAGCCCTAAATTTCAAAATAACTTGCTTATGTCCTTAGGAGGGAGAGGGAGATGAATATCACAATATTCAGATACATATCATTATATGATAACCAGTTTGTAATTATGAAATGTAGGTTGATGTTCAATTAATTCTAAAAATGTCATAAATGGCTGTGGGAGAGAGCCAACTATGAAGGTGCGCTCTTGCAGTGGTCTGCCACCATGTCATCATGTTGGAGTGATTCCTCCGTTTTCAAAAGTCTCCGGAAACCAGTACCCACCAAGAAATTAGTCAATTTAGCAAAGTCCATTGAGAAGCCAGGCTGTGCCAGGCACTATGCTAACCTGAAGGACTGGACGAAATTAATGAGACTGCGGTCCCTGCTCTCAAGCTGCTTGCAGTCTGAGCTCTAACCACCCTCTCTAATGAGTACTGCTTTTCTGAGCATTGTCTGAATGTTAGCCCTGAGGTTATTTGGAAACGTTTAGACTGTTATCTAGTTGGAGATTTGAGGATGGGTGGAACTTTTTAATGTCTGGGTTAACCAGTATAGGCCATTTGGGGGGATAGTGAAATCTTGATAGCATTGCTTTCCCTTTGGACTAAAATATGTTTCTTAGATTTGTCTCCTACAGAACTCCATTCATTCATCAAAACCACATTCAGATGTTAACATCAGCTAAAATTCTCTTCTGATCTTATTCAATACAATTAATTACTATTCTGCACTATCTACTTGCTTGTGATTTATTTGCTTATATGAGTATTTAATTTCATAACTGTTATTCATTTTTCCTACAGGGCTTGTTCTGCTAATATTTGTATACCTGGCTTTTTCTTATTTAGTTTAAACATTACCTCCTTCAAAAATTTTTCTGACTATTTATCCATTCTGATATTCATTCTTCCTTCCTATCTTGTTAACAGATCCATCAAACATTGGTTGGGTGTGTGACCCTCCAGGATAAAGACTGTATTTCCCAACTTCCTTTGCAGCCAGATGTGGCCATGTGACTCAGCACTGATCAATGAGACGTAAGTGAAGATATAAGGTGTCAGCTTCCAGGATTGTTCCTTAAAAGTCATTGACTTCTTCCAAGGCCCCTCCATCCTGGCCTAGATATAAAGATTGCTGTTCTGTCTGCCCTCTTGGACCGTGAATATGATGGCAACATCCTAAACATGGTAGAGGGGTGAGATGGAAGGAGCCTGGATCCTTTTTTTTTCTTTTTTTAGAACGCAATCCCAACTAATACGTTTGGCATGAGTAGTTCCCATCATAAGGTAGCAAAATAATTGCTAAAAAATTTCATCAGTTAGTGACCCCAAAGAAAGTTACTATTGAGGAAGAGAATTCTCTGTCCAGTGCAATGATTCAGGCCTTTAAATACAGGGGAAATGGACTTGGTTAATGATTACTACTTTATCAGTCAGGTCAGTTCAGTTCAGTTCAGTTGCTCTTTGCAACCCCATGAATCGCAGTACGCCAGGGCTCCCTGTCCATAGTAATGCCCTATTGCAGAAAGATGAGAAATGGAGGGGTTTTAATAGTTAGGGCCAAGTGAAAGAGCTGGAGTGTCTCTTTGGTAGGTGACTTGTAAGAGGCCCTTATCTCCAGCATTAGGAGAGTGGATACCCTTGAGGAGCAAATTTGGACTCATTGTAGTTGCCAGGTTTAAAAGATGGTTGAACGCTCTGTCTAGGCAGCTTTACAACAATGTCAGAGCCCTGGTTGGAAAAACCTGGGGACTGAGGAACATGGGGTGGAATCATTTGGATAGAGGCTCCTAAGGATTGTGATTCTTCTGGTAGCCTTGAACCAGTGCTTTCAGAGCCTCGCTCTCTTTATTAGGAGCTAGTCTCCCCCCACCCAAGAAGACAGTCTGGATTCTTGATGACCTCATGATGCTGGCCTGTTAGTCCTGGATTGCTTGCCTTATTGACTTCATTTATGTGTGAGAGAAATAAACTTCTGCATTACTGAAGGCAGTATTACCCATGCTGATACTTTTCTATCACATCATTCTCTTCTATTTCTAAATTGCCTTGTGAGCTTTTTTATCGTCTATTTTGAAACTGGAACACAATCTCCACTGGGGAGGCACCTGACCTGTACCATTCACCATTATAACTTTAGTGCCAACAACAATGCCAAACCATGGTTGGTGCTCAGTAAACATTTTTTTGGTCTAATGATGGCCCTCCTGCTGTACTGTGAGCATCTCTAGAGCCAGCCTAAGGTTTGATTCATTCCAGGGTTCACAGATCTTGGCGCAGTTCCTGGGGCCTAGCACATACAAGAGACTAAATAAATATGCACTGAATTAAAACGAAGGAGAAGTGGGAGAGGGGGCTGTGGGGAAGGCAAGAGAAAATAATGTACCTGCAGTGCTGGGTGTTCCACTCATGACACCAAGAGGCTGGGCACCTGGAGACAAGATCAGAAGGTGAGGATTTCCACGGTCGTGCTCCACTGGCTGTGGCACCATAGCCAGAGTTGCTCTGAGACCTCCTGGACCTGGTCATCACAGTCACTGGCAATCCGCATTGTAGAAACATCTATTATTTAGCAAGTACCTTTCTAAACACACTTCATGCATTTGAAACGTAATCCTCCTGAGAGATTGGTGAAGAGTGTTCTCTCATCCCCATTTGACAGATGAGAAGACTGAGGCTCAGCAAAGTTTTAATAGTTAGGGCCAAGTGAAAGAGCTGGAGTGTCTCTTTGGTAGGTGACTTGTAAGAGGCCCTTATCTCCAGCATTAGGAGAGTGGATACCCTTGAGGAGCAAATTTGGACTCATTGTAGTTGCCAGGTTTAAAAGATGGTTGAACGCTCTGTCTAGGCAGCTTTACAACAATGTCAGAGCCCTGGTTGGAAAAACCTGGGGACTGAGGAACATGGGGTGGAATCATTTGGATAGAGGCTCCTAAGGATTGTGATTCTTCTGGTAGCCTTGAACCAGTGCTTTCAGAGCCTCGCTCTCTTTATTAGGAGCTAGTCTCCCCCCACCCAAGAAGACAGTCTGGATTCTTGATGACCTCATGATGCTGGCCTGTTAGTCCTGGATTGCTTGCCTTATTGACTTCATTTATGTGTGAGAGAAATAAACTTCTGCATTACTGAAGGCAGTATTACCCATGCTGATACTTTTCTATCACATCATTCTCTTCTATTTCTAAATTGCCTTGTGAGCTTTTTTATCGTCTATTTTGAAACTGGAACACAATTCCATTGGGGAGGCACCTGACCTGTACCATTCACCATTATAACTTTAGTGCCAACAACAATGCCAAACCATGGTTGGTGCTCAGTAAACATTTTTTTGGTCTAATGATGGCCCTCCTGCTGTACTGTGAGCATCTCTAGAGCCAGCCTAAGGTTTGATTCATTCCAGGGTTCACAGATCTTGGCGCAGTTCCTGGGGCCTAGCACATACAAGAGACTAAATAAATATGCACTGAATTAAAACGAAGGAGAAGTGGGAGAGGGGGCTGTGGGGAAGGCAAGAGAAAATAATGTACCTGCAGTGCTGGGTGTTCCACTCATGACACCAAGAGGCTGGGCACCTGGAGACAAGATCAGAAGGTGAGGATTTCCACGGTCGTGCTCCACTGGCTGTGGCACCATAGCCAGAGTTGCTCTGAGACCTCCTGGACCTGGTCATCACAGTCACTGGCAATCCGCATTGTAGAAACATCTATTATTTAGCAAGTACCTTTCTAAACACACTTCATGCATTTGAAACGTAATCCTCCTGAGAGATTGGTGAAGAGTGTTCTCTCATCCCCATTTGACAGATGAGAAGACTGAGGCTCAGCAATGTCTGCCAATAAGTGGAAGAGTTTGGATTCGAACCCCAGTCTACCTGATTGCAAAGTGGAAGTTCTCAATCCCTCCTCCCTCCTCCCTGATGTACTCTGTGACAACACATGAGCTTCTAGTGGAAGATTCAATAAAAGAACAAAATAACTAGAGGCAGAGTCTTCTTCATGAGACAGCCTCAGTTTACTTATATGGAGAATGATAGTGGTGATAGTGCTTATGTCCCTGGACTATTGTGAATATTCCATGTGATAATGCCTACAAATATGGGGCCAGGAAGGAGGTATTATTATGGTTACTAATTAATATTATTAATGTTGCATGCGTACTAAGTCACTTCAGTCATGTCTGACTCTTTGCAACCCTACGGACTGTAGCCCACCAGGCTCCTCTGTCCATGGGAATCTCCAGGCAAGAATACTGGAGTGGGTTGCCGTGCCCTCCTCCAGGGGATTTTCCTGTTATAGGAATGGAACCAGAGTCTTTTATGTCTCCTGCATTGGCAGGTGGGTTCTGTCCCCCTAGGGTCACCTGGGAAACCCATTATTAATGTTACTGCACCTTAATTTCTCTAGGACAGAAAAAAAATGCTTTCAGGTTTTTTGATTTCTTGATTCTGTCAATTGAATGCAAGTAAAAGCCATGAGAGAACAGCTAGCCTGCGGGACAGACATGAAAATCTAAGGCGCGTTTGGAAAGCTGCTCCTACGTCATGCCCTAGAACACCGTAACTGGATTGTAAAAAAACATGGTCATTCTCCAGAAACCTAAGTCGGTTTAGCACTTAGACCTCACCTCAAAGGAATCGAGTTATGGGCACTTGGTAGGAGGGAAAAGACAAAAGACACGTGCTTGGGAATCAGCCTGAGCTGGGTTCAATGCTAACTCCAGCTGCTCATGAGTCGGTGATCTTGGGTGAGTCACTTAATCTCTCTGAGCTTCAGTTTCTCACCTGTAAAATGGATGCAGTCAGGGAGGATTGAGTCAGTGCATTCTGAGAGCTTAGCCTGATCTCTAGCACATAGGAAGCCCAGCACAAGTGACAAATGCTATTATCCTTACCCAAAACATCTCCTGAAAAGATACGTTCACCACTGGGTTTCCTGAGGAAGCAGAAAAGGGCCTGGGCTGTTAAGTCGGTGACCCCAGGCACCTGAGGTTAACTGTCAACACTTGGCCAGCTGGAGCTGTCACCAGGACTTGGCTACTTCTTACCTCTGCGAGTGATGGGTCCCAGATCTAGAACTCGGGCTGGGTCGATAGCCACTCCTTCACTGCGGCGTTGACTTCTTAAGCAAGACTGTGGGGATGGAGAATTCTCATTATACCAAAATGTAAAGACAGGTTCCTATCCAAATTGCTCCTGCCATGAGGAGCTCTGGCCCAGGAATGGGCCCCTACCCCACAATATGATCCTGACTCTGATGGTGTGGTTTTCTCAATCTAGAGAATTCTCAGTCATGTCAAATGAACCTGGGTTTGAATCTCCTCTCTTTTCTTTCAGTTGTCTAACTTGGGATAAATGATGACACCTGTCTACTATTATTAAATCGTATCTTCTCAGCTGTGAAGGTTAAAAGGAAATATGTGTGCAACACACAGGCACACAGCAAGCACTCAAGAAAGGCCAACCCTTATTTGGCAGCGTGAATCTGGGTTAAGAGCATGGGCATGTAAGTCATACCTCAGCCAGGCATACTCAGCCCTGGTACTTTCTAGCTCTGTGGCCCTTAGGCATTAACCTCTCTGAGCTCAGTTTCTTCACCTGTAAGATGCGGTTGATAAAAGAACCTACTTAAAAGTGTGCTGTGAGAATTAAATTGGATAAGGCATATAAAAGTTTTAGAATGGTGCTTGACACAGGCTTAAAACTCAACATTCAAAAAACCAAGATCATGGCATCCGGTCCCATTACTTCATGGCAAATAGATGGAGAAACAATGAAAACAGTGACAGACTTTATTTCCCTGGCCTCCAGAATTACTGCAGATGGTAACTGTAGCCATGAAATTAAAAGGCGTTTGCTCCTTAGATGAAAAGTTATGACCAATCTAGATAGTATATTAAAAAGTAGAGACATTACTTAATCAATAAAGGTCCATCTAGTCAAAGCTGTGGTTTTTCCAGTAGTCATGTATGGATGTGAGAGTTGGACTATAAAGAAAGCTGAGCACAGAAGAATTGATGCTTTTGAACTGTGGTGTTGGAGAAGACTCTTGAGAGCCCCTTGGACTGCAAGGAGATCCAACCAGTCCATCCTAAAGGAAATCAGTCCTGAATATTCATTGGAAGGACTGATGCTGAATTTTAAACTCCAATACTTTGGCCACCTGATGCGAAGAAATGACTCAGTGGAAAAGACCCTGATGCTGGGAAAGACTGAAGGCAGAAGGAGAGGGGGATGACAAAGGATGAGATGGTTGCATGGTATCACCGACTCAATGGACATGAGTTTGAGCAAGCTCCGGGAGTTGGTGATGGACAGGGAAGCCTGATGTGCTGCAGTCCATGGGGTCACAAAGAGTCGGACATGACTGAGCAACTGAACTGAATTGAACTGGCACAGAGTAAGCACTGAAAGAAGTCAACTATTATTAAAATCATTTAAAATGTTCTGTTTCAAGGAAACATAGTAGACAGGCTCTTTCATCTAAAATGCTTCCTGGGGATACTATAACTGCTTACACATGGGCTTTTGGAGACAAGTTACATCCATTCATCCTTTCTTCCCTCTCTTTATCTGTTTCTCCTTCCCTCCTTTCCATTAATTCATCCATCCATCCATCTTTCCATCTCATCATCTATCTGATTTTCTTTGTCTCCCTTTCTCCCTTCTCTCCTTCCCACCCTCCCTTCTTTCAATCCATACATAATTCCAATAAACATGTATGGAAGTACCAGGCCCCATGTCAAGCACTGAATAGTTTAGTCCAAAAAGATACTCACCGGTTGGCACTCTTCTTTAATGAAATCACAGAGAGAAACCTCACAAAAATAAATAAACAAATATTTTAGTAAATAATGAAATCCCTCCTTCCTATACTCTGGTTTATCCTAAAAACTGGGAGTAAGCTCCATGAGAATGGGGACTGGTGAATCTCAGCTATCTGACATAGAGTTGGCTATCAAAAATGTTTGTGAAAACAGGGAAGAGGGGAAGGAGGAGAGAACTAATAGGGGCCTAGGACTGAACCTGTTGTGGGTGGGTGTAGGGGCAGGGGGTGGGGACTAAGAATAGGAAGTAACTGAACCTACAGAGTTGCAGAAGTGAGGAGTCAGGCACTTTGAGACTTTCATCCTTAAATTTCACCTTCTTTATTTAGGTACCAGGGTTTGTCCAACTTGTTTTAAAGGCAGGCAGTGAACTGATGTGCAAGTAATTCATCCCTGTAGGTAATCCTTGTGCCCTGCCTTAAGTGATTCCAAAGGACACAGATGCAGTAAGGTTGTCTGCACATGGACATGAATCAGGTCATTGAATTAGAGTTCAAATAGCAGAACTAGACCAAGCCTCTACTTTATTTAGGTACCAGGGTTTGTCCAACTTGTTTTAAAGGCAGGCAGTGAACTGATGTGCAAGTAATTCATCCCTGTAGGTAATCCTTGTGCCCTGCCTTAAGTGATTCCAAAGGACACAGATGCAGTAAGGTTGTCTGCACATGGACATGAATCAGGTCATTGAATTAGAGTTCAAATAGCAGAACTAGACCAAGCCTCTGAGAAATGAGACAACAGTGACCTGCTTATTGTGGGGTGCTCTTGGTGAACTCTGACACAACTCACGTGGCAGCATGGAGTGAAGTCAAGGACATGAGATGTTATGAAAGCAGCCATGGGATTCTGTCCAGGATGCAGAAGTGCCTATAACACCTGTGCCTTGTCTGTTAGGAAATGCAAGCATTTCACAGTTTTCACAGCTTTTCCATGAAAGGAGCATTCATGTGAACTGTGCTGCTGATCACATCCTCGATGTGCTCCTCAAACATTTCAGTCTCTCCCAACACATCTGACAACCTCACTCTCTTTCTTCCCCTCATGCTCTGCCCTGTTTCCTAAATGAACCTTCAAAGGTCTGGCCTGACATAACTTACTTCCTAACAGTAAATATATCCAAAGTAATAACCAACACTATTGCTGTCAAATCACACAAGCAAGGAAATCAGTATCTGGGGAGAGATTTCCAAGAAGCAGCACAGAAACCAGTGCTACGTTTCAAAGTGGCCCTTTAAAAGACACAATGCTAGGCTTCCCTGGTGGTTCAGTGGTGAAGAATCTGCCTGCCAATGCAGGGTACATGGGTTCAATCCCTGGTCTGGGAAAATGAGATCCCACATGTCTTGAAGCAGCTGGGCCTGTGCACCATAACTACTGAGCCTGTGCTCTTAAAGTCCAGGAGCCACAAACTACTGAAGCGTGAGCACCCTAGAGTCTGTGCTCTGCCACAAGAGAACCCACCACAATGAGAAATGTATGCACAACAACCATGCAGCAACAAAGACCCAGTACAGCCAAAATATATAATAAATAAATATTTTTTAAAAGACATAATGCCTCGTATTTGTATAGATCTTTACACATGACAAGCACTTTCCCATGTTTATCTTATATCATCTTTTTTAATCTTTCAGAAGATGATACTGTCTTCTGAAACCTGAAGCTCAGAGAAGGGACACATCACAAAACATTTAAGACTGAAGGGAGTGTTCACATTGTGCAGATACTGCTGTTGCTGCTTAGGTGTGTGAACCCACTTAACGCTCAGGACAACTCTGGCAGAAGGTACAATTGTTACTAAGTGAAGAGATGGAGCATCAGGAGGTCCTGTAACCCTAAATCAAGACCTTACAAGTTTGCAAAGGAAGCAGTAGGACAGCGGGGATTTGAACCCAGCCTGGCCACCTCCTGAGCACACAGGCTCATCCTCTGGGCTCATCCGCCTCCCTCCGAATGAGTGGCAAAAACCATTCTGTGATGCCAGAACTTAGGTACCACCTGTTTGTCCAGATCATTACTATTGTTTATGATGGCACTGAGGTAGTGGGAGTGTTGGAATTTCAATAAAGGTAAATGATTAATAATCTTGTCTTTCTGAACTTTTATATCCTAAAACTAAGCATGCATGCACACACACAGTTGACTTGTATGAATTGATGACATTCTTTTGATGATTGAAGAAAAGAATCTTACTCATCACTCTTTGGAGAAAAAGGATAGTGTAGGTCTTCCCAACTCCCCTCAAAACAAGCTTCATGAAGGAGATGCAGGAGCTGGAGCCTGAATAGAATGCTGGGGCAGGTAGAGAGTTGGGGCTTGGGGGAAAGTAAACAGATCAAGACATGCTCATTTTGCTTCTATTATCATGTGCATAATTCTGGTAGCTGTGAAAATGTCCTTTTCATGGCTATTTCCTTCAAAGAGCTTGCGCTGTCAAGGAGACAAGCCCCACAGATATAAAATAATTAAGAGAACTCCACTAATACAATTGCGAGAGAATGTGGTATTGACAAGTGCTTCTCATTTTGGATGTGAGGATCTATGGCCAGGTACAGTTAGTATACACAAATTCTGTAGTGGCATGTGACAGCCTGCAAGCATCCTTTTTTACATACCTGTGTGTGTGTGTGGCAAGGAAGTGTATGATTGTGATTATACTTGTAATCTCTATTGACTGAGAATATATATGTATGTGTAGATAAAACCAAGAGCACCCTGGAATAAGTATCCTGCATCCAAGGGTGAAGGACCTTCATGTTTTAAGGGAAAAAAAAGAGAGAGAGAGAGACAGGATGAGAAGTTGTGGGACTGAGCAGAGACAATGAAGAACTAGTGAAATGTGAACTGAAAGAAGAGCATGAGATGTTCATAGCAAAGGCAATACAGAGCAGATGAAAGCATCACTTCTGAACTGGTGGGGTCTACAGGGAGTAAATGGCAACCCACTCCAGTATTCTTGAATGGAAAATCCCATGGACGGAGGAGCCTGGTTGGCTACCGTCTGTGGGGTCACAAAGAGTTGGACACGACTGACTTCACTTTCACTTTCACTTTTACAGAGAGTAATGATATTTTCTAATATTTATTTTATTTCTTTATTTTGGCTGCTATGGGTCTTAGTTGCAGCTACTGGGATCTTTTTTGTAACCAAGTAGGCTTCTTAGTTGCAGCAGGTCGACTCTTAATTGAATGCATGAGGGCTCTAGCTCTCAAATGGTGGGTCCTCTGCCTTGAGAGCATGGAGTCTTACCCACTAGACCATCAGGGAAGTCTCAGGAATGCCATGTTTAAGCTCTACTTTTTTCATGGTTTCCTCTCTTAATAATCTTATATAGTTAAGCAAGGACTTACTTGGAGGGACTTCCCTGACAGTCCAGTGGTTCAGACTTTACTTTCCAATGCAGGAGGCATGAGTTTAATCCCTGGTCAGGGTAGATCCCAAGTCCCACATGACTTGCAACCAAAACACCAGCGCATAAACAGAAGCAATATTGTAACAAAGTCAATAAACACTTTTTAAAAAATGGCCAACCTAAAAAAACTTTACAAAATTGTTTTTTTAAAAAAACTACTTGTAATAGAATGGCTTCTTATAATTTTGTGGCCAAATGTGTCATGAAAATTATTCAAATTGCTACATTTTTCCACTGCAATGTTTCTAGACCATGCAGGTAATCCATCAGTTCAGTTCAGTTCAGTTGCTCAGTCGTGTTTGACTCTTTGTGACCCCACAAATCACAGCATGCCAGGCCTCCCTGTCCATCACCAGCTCACGGAGTCCACCCAAACCCATGTCCATTGTGTCAGTGATGCCATCCAACCATCTCATCCTCTGTCATCCCCTTCTCCTCCTGCCCTCAATCTTTCCCAGCATCAGGGTCTTTTCAAATGAGTCAGCTCTTCGCGTCAGGTAGCCAAAGTATTGGAGTTTCAGTTTCAACATCAGTCCTTCCAATGAACACCTAGGACTAATCTCCCTTAGAATGGACTGGTTGGATCTCCTTGCAGGCCAAGGGACTCTCAAGAGACTTCTCCAACACCACAGCTCAAATGCATCGATTCTTCTGTGCTCAGCTCTCTAGTAGTGACGTATGAACAAGGCCAGATGACCATTGACTTTACATTCTTACTGTAGAGAAACTCTAAAGTGAAAACTATAATGTCACATACAGATTTCAATAACTACTCAAAGACAAAAATAGGTATATATCTAAGATTCTTTTCAATAAGATGTGGTTAAATGTATCTTGCCATGTCTGGAGTATTAGCCCTCTGGAGGGGAATAAAGGCAGCATTACATCAAACACCTTGGTAATCTGCCTATTTATTATATCATTGTTTTGAGAAGTACCAGTGATTCTTTCTGATTTTCCAAAGAACATGAAACAGTAGTGGAAGGAATGATTCTGAGAGTGCAGGGCAAACATTTTAGCTTTATAGCTTGACAACTGAGATTACACAGACAACATTCAATTTCCTATGTCCTCAAGCTTATAATATTTTACATCCTAAAAGAACTTGTGTTACTTCCCAGCTTCAAGACAAGGGTCCTAAAGAGAAAAAGATGTTAGACACTTTAAGGTATCCCAAGTGAGCCAGAGGAATGAAGGCAGAGCTAGAGGTGGAGGAATTACATTGTTTCACAAGAGAAAGTGGGAGGGGGAGAGAAAACGGATTTGTCAGCTACTGTTGTAATGATGCGGCATAATAACTGCTGCTGCTAAGTCACATCTCTGACTCTGTGCGACACCATAGACGGCAGCCCACCAGGCTCCTCCCTCCATGAGATTCTCCACGCAAGAAAACTGGAGTGGGTTGCCATTTCCTTCTCCAATGCATGAAAGTGGAAAGTGAAAGGGAAGTCGCTCAGTCGTGTCCAACTCCTAGCGAACCCATGGACTGCAGCCTACCAGGCTCCTCCGTCCATGGGGTTTCCCAGGCAAGAGTACTGGAGTCAAAAATCAGGAGACTGAAACACCAGCATCGCTTCTTTATACACAGGTCTTTCGCTTTGCAGACACGACTGCTCCAGGCTGTGGGT
Organism: Madoqua kirkii; assembly: GCA_006408675.1. Lineage (NCBI taxonomy): Eukaryota > Metazoa > Chordata > Mammalia > Artiodactyla > Bovidae > Madoqua > Madoqua kirkii. The sequence continues at coordinate 19,827 of SJYC01063318.1, forward strand.
TGGTTCTAGAATGCACACTGAGACCAAACCCACTCTAGCCATCTTTCATCTTCCTTGAACAAGTATGGACAAGTGACTGAAACAAGTTCTTTCTGATACTCAGCCACCTGGGTCCCTATCATAACCAAAAATCAAATGTGAGAAAAACCTGGAACTACTTAAGACTCTCTTGAGATGTAAGAAAAAGAAAAAACTACCAGTCATGATCTGGGAAATATGATTCTCTCCAAACAACCTTCCTGATCTCACACCTTTGCTCCTACCTCCTAAATGTACTTTCCAATGAGTTTCTGAACTGTTTCTACTTCTTCAAATCTGCTAATACATGGCTAAACTCATAAGTCAAAAAAAAAAAAAGGTATTGAAGAAAGAAACAAAGATAAAAGGCTACATTTGTTAATAAGCAGCAGACACCACTGTGTAAATCACTTTATTCGTTCTGAGCCTCAGTCTCTACAAAATGGGACTCTTGACCATAGACAGTCTTCGCAGCCTAAAAGCAGTAAAGAAACTGAATGGAAGGGAATGTAATTCCAAAGTCTTGAATGCCTTCCTGAGAGAAATGCTAGCATTAAACAAATTTAGCAACGTCCTCTTCTTAAATAAAAATCACCACTATGAGAGTTTCTAAAGGCCAAGTCTCAACCAAAAATAAATATGTTAGTAGAACAATTTCCCTGAGAAACAGGTTTCACTTTGCAGGTGAATTTTTTCTCTCTGAGGAGATATCAGCAACAGGAATGAGGAAGGTCACTGATGACTTAGAGGAGGCAGATTTTTTCTTGGAATGGCACACGGACTGCTAGAAACTTCAGTCCCATTACTTCCTGTCTCTCTAGCTCCATTTCTTCTCCACAGTTTACAAGTGTGGGCCCCGTGCAAATGAGTGGCGTAGGGGGTCAGGAGGGTGAGCCAGCAGGGCCCACTCAGGGGCACTGGGGGCACTGGGGTCTGCTTGGGTCATGGCAAGTGGCTGAGTGTGGCCTTCAGCCTCCTACAGATCAATATCACTTGTCAAACAAAGGAGCTGCCATGAGCTTCCTCCTACAACCTCCTCACCTTGAATGATGACTCTCAGAGCAGGGTGGTGGAGCAACCCACCCCTGCCACTTCCGCTTGTGCTAGTGAGTTTAGGAGATGTTGTTTTTCCACTGGCCTCAGGCTCAGAGCAAATGCCTGGACATGCAGGGACAGCACATTGTCGTGCTGATCACCAGGGACTTGCCAACTTTTGGCCAAAGAGGAGGCTACTAAGACTGGAAAATCAACGTGGTGGGAGGCACCTGGTAGGCAGCAAACTCTCTTATACCAAGCAGTGAAAACAAGTGAGGAAGGACTAGCCTCAGGCTAGCGGGGGAATCAGGGCCAGCAGGGACAGCACATTGTCGTGCTGATCACCAGGGACTTGCCAACTTTTGGCCAAAGAGGAGGCTACTAAGACTGGAAAATCAACGTGGTGGGAGGCACCTGGTAGGCAGCAAACTCTCTTATACCAAGCAGTGAAAACAAGTGAGGAAGGACTAGCCTCAGGCTAGCGGGGGAATCAGGGCCCCAGCTCCCATCTTGCTGCCAGCTGAAACCCAAAACTGTTTCCCTGATAACGTGGGCCAAATATGCCCCGGTCCTTTGGGAACACCTTGCAGCATGTGGAATGGGGCCAGACCCACAAGCCCAGAGAGAAAATGCACTTCAGGATCACAAAGCTGCCAGCTGGACGGTATCTATGCCCTGAGTGTTTTCTTGGCTTGCTTTTCTCACGTTCTCCCTCAGTACTCACCACAGTAACTGAGTCTTTGCGTATCGGAACTTTCCAGAGAAGACAGAGCCCCCCCAACCCAGAGCAGTACGAGGTGGCATGACCACTCCAGGAGAGAGTGTCTCAGAGGTGGTAGGCTTGGAGCTGCTTGGTTCAGGCGGTTTTCCCCATCAGCAAACCGGTAGATTTTCGTGTTAACGGAGGAATGTCCCTCCCACAAAGAATGGCATACTATTCCTTGTGCAGGGAGGAAGCTCCCTTAGGGGCTAAAAATGTGGTTTCTGGAATTAGACCTAGGACTCAATTTGGTGGGCTTTCCCAGTGGCTCAGTGGTAAAGAATTTGCCTGCAATGCAGGAAATGCAGAAGACACAGGTTTGATCCCTGGGTCAGGAATATCCCCTGAAGAAGCGCAAGGCAACCCACTCCAGTATTCTTGCCTGGACAGAGAAGCCTGGCCAGCTACAGTTGAAGCGACTGAGCTTGCATCCATGCACTAAATTTGGTCCCACCGCTTACAGCTGTGTGGTCTTGAATAAGTCGCTTAATTACTAAAACTACTTTTCTCATCTAAAAAATGGAGATGATAATTGTAATTTAAAGTTTGTTGTAAGGATTAAATAAAGTAATGCTTATAAAATTCTTGTCACAAGGCCTGGAAGAACTGAATACATATTTATCATTATCATATTGTTATTATTATCATTACTCCTTATTCTTCCTGGAAATTTGGAGAACAGAGGTGATACTCAAAACTTTAGGGTGGAAGAAATTGTTAATTCCTTCATCTTTCTCTCCTATTTCAGTCTCCCCATCATACTGAGAGGATAACAGGCAGGAAGGCCAGGGGTCTCCAAACGGAGGAAATAGCCTGCAAGTGTCAGACATTTTATCTCTCTTAAGTGGCAGGAGGAAACAAATTAGCGATAGTTTTTCCTTCTCTATACAAATTTAAAAACAGGTTTCTCTTAAAATTCTGTGTTGCCATAATGACACCTGGTTTCACCTGAAGTTAACCAATGCCTTTTTCTTATGGAAATGTTTTT
>SJYC01063319.1:0-46394 GCA_006408675.1 Madoqua kirkii
AAAAAAAAATTTTTTTTAAGAAAGAAAAACAGGAAAGGATAAAACCAAGGTTATTCTTTCCACATTATGCTTCTGCCTCCCTCAGTAAAATGCTATTATAAAGACGAAAAAAAAAAAGAAAAAGAGTCCATGATTCATGACTCATGATGAGGGACTATCGAAAGGAAAAGTTAAGTTGGAGAAACAATATCCCCCATTTGTTAAACTGAAAATTCTCCTTCCCCTACTCAGTACAAGATTCACTAAATAAAAGAAGATAAGAGAGAGATGCTCCAAATTGCCAGATATTTTCCTTTGATAAGGGGGATTTTTAGATAAGTGGAAAAGGGTAAGGATGTTTGGGGCACAGAAGTGGAGACCTTGAAGGCAGGAAGGTCAGCTTAGAAGAAAAAGGAAATGTCACCAGGACCCCCCTCACACACACACACACACACACACACACACACACACACACACACATGTTTTAAAAGTACCTAGGACCCAGAGCAAAGTCCAAAATAACTGGTCTAGGCTGCAGCAAAGAAAACTACCTATATCTGCCAACTGTGGAATGCCAATTTTGAAGAGACTAAAGATATCAGCAAGGAAATCAAACCAGTCAATTCTAAGGGAAATCAATCCTGAACACTCACTGGAATGACTGATGCTGAAGATGAAGCTCCAATACTTTGGCCACATGACTCAAACAGCCGACTCACTGGAAAAAACCCTGAAGCTAGGAAAGATTGAAGGCAAAAGAAGAGGGCAGCAAAGGGTGAGATGGTTGGATGGCATCACCAGTTAAATGGACATGAACTTGGATGAACTCCAGGAGATGGTGAGGGACTGGGAGGCCTGGCGTGCTATAGTCCTTGGGGTCACAAAGAGTCAGACACAACTTAGCGTGTGAACAACAACAAAAGATACCAGGTGGGAAGGGGAAGGAAAGTGTCCTGTTTTGTCCTATTTCCTTCCAAGCTGAGAGGCAGCAACAAAAAAATCAAGTGAAATGCATTTTAAAATTCCACATAGAGATCAATGGTATAGCTAATGAGGCCAGGAAAATCAGCAAAGTCAGGACAGACTCAGTGAGTCAGAGAAACACTAACATGACAGGTGGAGAGGATAGAAAGTAGGAAAGCTGAGATAAAATAATAACCACTAAAGAAATCAAATAAGTTCTAAAAGGTCATGTAGGTCTTCATAAGACCGTTCAACTTCAGCTTCTTCAGTGTTACTGGTTGGGGCATAGACTTGGATAACTGTGATACTGAATGGTTTGCCTTGGAAACAAAGAAAGATCATTCTGTCATTTTTGAGATTGCATCCAAGTACGGCATTTCAGACTCTTTTGTTGACCATAAGGGCTACTCCATTTCTTCTGAGGGATTCCTGCCCGCAGTAGTAGATATAATGGTCATCTGAGTTAAATTCACCCATTCTAGTCCATTTTAGTTCGCTAATTCCTAGAATGTCGAAGTTTACCCTTGCCATCTCTTGTTTGACCACTTCCAATTTGTCCTGATTCATGGACCTGATATTCCAGGTTCCTATGCAATATTGCTCTTTACAGCATGGGATCTTGCTTCTATCACCAGTCACATGCACAACCCCAAAAAGATGTTCTTTTCATTATAGGGGAACTGATGCGAAGAAATGACTCAGTGGAAAAGACCCTGATGCTGGGAAAGACTGAAGGCAGAAGGAGAGGGGGATGACAAAGGATGAGATGGTTGCATGGTATCACCGACTCAATGGACATGAGTTTGAGCAAGCTCCGGGAGTTGGTGATGGACAGGGAAGCCTGATGTGCTGCAGTCCATGGGGTCACAAAGAGTCGGACATGACTGAGCAACTGAACTGAATTGAACTGGCACAGAGTAAGCACTGAAAGAAGTCAACTATTATTAAAATCATTTAAAATGTTCTGTTTCAAGGAAACATAGTAGACAGGCTCTTTCATCTAAAATGCTTCCTGGGGATACTATAACTGCTTACACATGGGCTTTTGGAGACAAGTTACATCCATTCATCCTTTCTTCCCTCTCTTTATCTGTTTCTCCTTCCCTCCTTTCCATTAATTCATCCATCCATCCATCTTTCCATCTCATCATCTATCTGATTTTCTTTGTCTCCCTTTCTCCCTTCTCTCCTTCCCACCCTCCCTTCTTTCAATCCATACATAATTCCAATAAACATGTATGGAAGTACCAGGCCCCATGTCAAGCACTGAATAGTTTAGTCCAAAAAGATACTCACCGGTTGGCACTCTTCTTTAATGAAATCACAGAGAGAAACCTCACAATGCAGGAAAACTAGGTCATAATTTCCAGCAAACATGAACATCTGAACTGAGAACCGGCTTTCTGCTGACACCCCATTCTCTTCCACGGAGATAGTGGAATCACGTTGATTTGGGCAGCTGGGAGGGTGACAGGGACAAGGATCTAACTTCTAGGAAAATTCAGGGGGTCTGAGGCTCTTACTGCATTTCTAATCTGCATCCAGCGTAAAAACAGCATTGGAGAGAATTAAAGAGCCTCCTCACCCCCCACCAAGGTTCATTCCAACCTATAGCATAGATTTTTATTCCTCCAGGTTTTCTCCACAATGTGACCAATAAACTCACATGGTTTAAATTTGGGGGCCTATAGTCCCCAGAATGAGACAGACTGATTTCAAATTCCAACCCAACCCACTTTCTAATTAAATGATTGTGAGCTGATTACTTAACTTTACTGAACCTCAGTTTTATTTTCTGTAAAGTAGGGACAGGAGTATGTACTTCCTAGGGTTGATGTGAACATTTAATGAGATAATCCTTGTATTCTGCTTAGACAGTGCTTGGTACACACCTAAACTCTATGCTAAATATTAACTAGTATTTTTACTACAGTTTGAATCATGACCTATCGATATGCATTTCCCTTTGTTTGTGCCAGTTAACAATATTCAATCATATTTTGTCCCATAACACACTATTTTCATGTTATGTAGTCAGTGTTAACATCAGTATAAAAGTCCCCTTTGATCCCTGAACCTACTGCCAAAATGATAAAAGATACTGAAATGAAAAATGACTGGCATTTCTTTACCTTGCCCATCTATTTTGCATTAATCTTTTAAGGCCACAATTTCAGGAGTGATATTTCTGAGTCAAAGGGTACGGTCATGTCATACCAAATTGTTTTCCAAAAGAGGCAAGCCAGTTGACACAACTGCCAGGTCAGGGATGAGATGATCATTGTTCTCTACCCCAAACCTCATTTGGGCCGAAGGATAACCCCAGATTGTCCAGTACCTGTTCCTGATGATGAAGTATTTCACAGGGTCAGTCTTGTCTTCAGTGGGCGTGGCATAGCAGTTCTTCAACACCAGGTTAAATCGGGACGTGTCCCCTCTCTCCAAGATGGCGCCCACATAGAGCATGGATTCAACGGACAGCGAGACGGCAGAACCTTCGTAAGGAGACCTGTAGTCCTTGTCTTGAAAGAGTGCCATCCTGACGGTGAACTCTCCCTCCCCTTCCATACTGATGTTCAGGGAACTGAGAACGAGGTTTTGAACAGTGAGAACAAAATCAAGTCCCACACCTGTGTAAGATTATGAAGCCAGAGGCACACCTTTGATTCCTAAATGAACTAGTCATTTACTTATATCAAGTATCTACTATCTTCTAGGCATTAAACTCAACAGATGTCTGACATCAGGTTTCCTACCAGTCCTCCCTGCATGAGAGAGCACACATACCTCCTTCACTCAAAGAGCACCTCCGTCTTCTCACCGGCAGAACTGGGCTTGGGACCAGTTCTGTGGGCTCACAGTTTTTAGCAACATATCTCTTCCCTCTATCCCATAATTTTCAGTGAAACATCAGTTTTAACAAGATAAATAAAATAGCTTTAATATTTATATTTTTATGAACCTTGGGCCCCAACGCATTACAGACTGAAAACTAGAAATGGAACTATAAAATTTCTAATCCTGATTCTGCCATTCTGTGAGCCCAGGAGGCAAAAAGGTAACGGGGAGAGGTGCTCTGGATTTCGAATACCCCAGAAAGTCTTCTAAGCACATCTAGGAATGCCGAGGAATTCCTTTAGCAGGGACCATTCCAGGCACACTTAGATAGCAGTGAACAAATGATAAGACCCCCTGCCCTAATTGAATTCCACCCAAATTGCTATTTGGTTCTATATCTGATGAGTTTATCCAATCACATCTGGTCTGGCTTAAATCTCACATGTGCAGAGAAGCTTTCCTGCCCCCAGCTTTCCTCCCCAACCAAGATGAGGTCGGGGCCCTTGTTCCTGCTCCCACAGCACCCTGTGCCTCCCCTACATTGCCTGCATCGCACTTGTAAATAATTTTTGATATAATGAGTTGTTTAATGCCTTTCTACCTCAAGATAAATGAAACTGTCATGTCTGTTCCTCAGCTTATTTAATTAACACTGTTTCATGTCATTGCATTGCTTCAGAGTAATAATCTTCAATATCCACAAAATATTCTATGCCTTCTTTGTTCATGCTGAACATCCTAATACATAATCAACAAATATTTGTGGAATGAATAGAAGTTCCTGAGGGAGGTGGGTAGCATCCTGTGGACATGATAAAATGTGTGTGAAGTCAGTCAGGGTTATAGGTCAAAGGGTAAAGATCAGTGCCATACCTTACAATGGGCTGCAGGGCCGTTTGAAGGCTCACTTTCATGTCCAGTGGGTAGGCACACTGGAAGTTGATGCTGAGGATGGTGTCTCTGATGATGAAATCGTTGACTAAGGAGAGGGTGTTTTTGTAGATGGCGTGGGTCTGGTTTCTCTTTGGCATAAAAACAAAACCACATATATGTCGACATGGATGCAGGTACAAGTGTATCTGGGATTCAGGTCTGTGTGACTCCGAGTTGATGCTGTCAATCAAGTGGACAACCCGGTCCTCTGATCTCACGGAGACAATGGGCCTCCTCCCCCAGTGGCACTGGCTCTTTATTGGAAGGGGAATGAGGATCCCAGCTCGAAAACTCGAACAATAAACTATTGACTCTCGGGAACAGTCAGGAACTGTCACGCTTGCTCCTTTGTGAACCCCTCCCACATTATCCCTCAGTGAAAGAATCATAATCATAGATGTCATTTACTGAGCTTAAGCGTCAAGCCTATTCTAAGCTGCCTCCTGGACCAACATGTGTAATATCACATGCCCTCAGAGGTCCGTGGAGGCTAAGTTACTTGTCCAAGGACTCACAGTTACTGAGAGAGACCTCGCCTGCCCAGCTCCTGCACGCTGGCAGCAGGGGTATAAACATCACTCACCTCAGAATATTTCCACAGGCACCAGCCTGGGTGGGATCGGTCACGGATATCCAGTTCTCCTCTTCACTCTGCCCAAGACTGCTGCAGTTCCAGGTCCCGTCCCGCAGGTAGGCATGGACTTCATCTCCGAAACCCAGGCTTCCCAGCATACACTTGTCCAGTGACACTTTGATCTCCCTGTCCCCACAGTCCAGCTGAGGCTGCAAACTGTGCACATCTGGAAAGTTGAGAGGAAGGCAGGTAAAGTGGACAGGGGTCTGGAATGAGCGGGCAGAGCTCACATACTGTGCCCTTTGGCAGACCACCTTGCCCACCAGGAGGCTGGGGAGACTGAGGCCCACATGGGATTTACACTCAGGCTTGCTGTAGGTGAGGCTGGCCAAGATGCCCCGGTCCAAGATTTCCAAGCATGCTGTGTGCAGGCTTGGTGAAGGCTCTCATGTCTGGTCCCTCCTGGGACCCAGAGCAGATCATCCCCAAATATGCCAAATGGTGTATTGATTATTTTGAATTAAAGTTGCAGCTAATGCAAGAGCCACGCTCTGACACACCTCTCTGTTTCCCTGAAAACAGGAAATGATTCTCCTATGTGAAAGATGCTCTCCCTGCATGTGGAGTAGAAGAATACGCTTGCCACCATGGATAGGGACCACAAGCTCCTCTTGTCCCTCAACATAGAACATTCTCTCCTCCACAGGGGCGAGGAGTATGCACAGAGGAAAGCAGGCTTGTGCCCAAAGCAAGAATCAAAGGCTCTCGTTAGAGTCTCGGAGGGAAGGAGATCTTCTCACTGGGAGTTCCTCCAACTCCCACCCAGGGCGTAGGGCTCATCTGTGGCCATGGGTCACCTGCCTGTGCTTGCTTACCTGCTGGGATGACAAGAACATCACCTCCAGAGCCTGCCCATTTGGACTGTTCTTATTGAATTCTCATCAAAGCCCTGCTTGGTGCGTTTTGCTTTATTATCTCACCCGCATTTTAGAGATAAGGATGTTAAGGTTCAGAGAGGGTAAGCAGCTGGTCCCAGGTCCCAGACCCCACCCGACAAATCCAAGACTGACACAGGAGTCTGCCCTTGTTCCTCATGTGGAGACCATGCCAAAACCTGAACACAACTTCCAACGCTGGCAGAGTCCTCATCCTCAGTATCTTTGTCCCTCAGGAGTCAAGCCCCCCCATTCCCAAGGCCACTGTCCAGTGGCTGACCCGGAAATGTGTCCGACCCCTGGCCCCATTCTTGCAAACTCACTGGCTTGGCACGTCTCATCCACTGACCTCAGTTCCATCACCACCAACTGTGGTCCAAACCTAGTCCTGACCCTCTGAGCTCCCTCCCTCTGCCCTGCCCGCTGGGTCAGCATAGTCTCGGTACTCACCAGAGATGTTGAGGTCCTGTCTGCAGAAGCAGCCCCAGGTGCCACTGACGAGGCGACACTCCTCCTCGGGGCGGCAGGTCCTGTCACACTTGTGCTCCGAGGTGGCAGGGTCTGGGGTGAGGTGTGGAGGAAGAGGATCAGGGTGCACAGCAGGGTGGACTTGAGGCCACCGAGGCCAACCTTGTCATTCTACAGAAGATTTGCCATGTTTGTGCCATATTTGGTGGAAGCGTCAGGCCTTGAACTTGAATTTCCCAACTCCCAATCCGGTGGGGTGAGAACCTTGGAGCTGCCATCTTGGTGCTTTTACTACAGGGTAGAGGCTATTCCCAGAACTTTCCATGCCTTAACTCAGTTCACATGTAGACCTCATGGGGGTGGGGGTAGCATTTGGATCGTGGAGCTGGAATGCTAGATTCAAACTGGCTCTGCCACATTCCAGCTCTGTTGTGTTGGGAGAACTGCTTAACCTGTCTGTGCGCACTGCAGGCGCTGAACCTAGGTTGTTCTGTTCAGTCTCCTCCTGACCCACTGCACCCACTCTACTGACCCCGGACACTTCACCGGGATGCCCTGCCCCGCTCACCTGTGCAGTATCTCAGACTACACTGAGGCGTGCCCTCCAACCGGTACACATGGTATGGGCCCGGGCAGGCCTTCACCAGCACCTCTGTCTTCCAGAGGCAGCAGTTGCCACTCCAGTGGGCACAGGCGGTACGGCTGACGATGCCTTCCCCAAGGCCAGGATGAGTGCCATTCAGCCACAGGGGTGCAGAGGTCTGGCATCGGAACGTGGGGACACAGTCCTCCGGCATCCTCACTCCTCCGTCCCCCACAAATCGGTACCAGCCGTGTTTGTCACTGTCACAACCTTGGACGTCTTCTGTGTTCTCTGTGCTTCGAAAGGGTTCATTCAGGAGGGTGTAATTCTGGCAGGGGTCAAAACAGAGCTGGGCCTCTGGGGTGCCAGGGGCTCCGCAATCAAGTCCTCTTCATAGGATCCGTTGTTGGTGGAGTTTCTGTAACCTGGAGAATAACGGTATGCTCAGGTTTACGGAGCAGACCCTGGGGCCTACAGGGTTTTCATGCCCTGCACACTGTTTTGGGAATGCTAAGGAACCCAGTGAGGGCAAGAGGCACACGACCCATTGGTTGCACATCAGCCTTCATCACCTTGGGGTCAGAATAATAATGAGGGCTTTGTGTGGTATATTGTAGGCATTAAGAACATCAGAGTCCCCACACTCTCTGCGCGCCCCAGAGGGTGTCACTCATACTGAGCCTCAGTGGTGATGCAGGCTCTGGAGTTGTTGCAGGGCTCCCCTGAGCCTCCACACACTGTGGTTCTGCCTGCCAGGATTTGTTTTTCTCATTGTAAATGTAGCATAGGCTCATGGGAGAAAACTCAAAGGTTATTAAAATGAATAAAGTAGAAATGACACCCGTCATAACACATTCCATTCCCAGACGTAACCATAAATTTGTCATACAGTTTTCAGACCCTTCCTATGCATATGTTGAAAATAGATTTTTTTAAGAAAAATGGGTTTAATGCTGTACAGCTTTCTTTCCACTTGCATTTATTATTTAGTATATCATAAAGATTTTTCCTTCATCAATAGATGATGATTTCTCAGCCTCAGCCCTACTGATATTTGGGCTGGATAATTATATGGGGGAACAGGCTCTGTCCTGTGCACTGTAGGATGTTTAGCAGCTTCCTTGAGTTTTCTCACTAAACGCCAAGAGTACTCTTCCCTGAAACTTTTTCCAGACATTGCCAGTTGTCTCCTGAAAAGCCAAATCACCCTGACCTCCCCACCGCCCCCCTGCATTGAGAACCACTGGGTCTAAAAAGGGCCATTTCCTATTGCTGATCTTATGGTTTTTACCAGATTCAAGGACTGTGATGTGTGAAGATATGGAGAAGTAAAGCACGGGTGGGATGGAGGGTGGAGGAAGTCACAGGCCAAACAGTCTGGGTTTAAATCCAGCTCTGCACCTGCTGAGTGGCTGACCTTGGCAGATGGTTTAATTCCCCTGAGACTCTTCTGCAAAATGCCACCTGTAAGCTCATGCAAATATCATCCATTCTTATACTTCACGTCATGGTTGCCACACAGGTGTCCATCTGTCCTTGTATTTGTCTCATGTGCTTTTTCTCTTTGTTTATATCCTTAAATTTTGTACATTTATTATATTTAAGTTTATCTCAAAAAAAAAAAAACCAACTGAAAGCAATATTGAACTCAGACTAATCATTTGCACACTGAAATATTTACAGATAAAATGCACTGATGTCTATAGTTTACTCTTTAAATTTTTAAAAAACCTTTTATTTTATTTTATTTTGTGTTGAGTGATTAACAAGGTCATTATATATTTCATATGTTTCTTTCAGTGATTCTCTTTATAGATTCATTTCATCCTAAGGAATAGTATTTTTGACACCATAGGTATGATGTATTATTTATATGGTTTAATACCCATGAAGAAAAGTACATATAGCTTAGCTACCAAAAATTCTCTTCTCTCTCTCTCTTATTTATTTATTTATTTTGCTATCCCCTGAAGCATGTGGGATCTTAGTTTCCCAACCAAGGATTGAACTCTTGTCCCTGCAGTTAAGAGTTTGCCATGCAACCTCATTTCAGGATATGCGTGCCCCATTTGGGAGAATAAACCTTTAGAGGACTGTTAGAAGGTTAAATGAGGTATTAGGTGCAAAATGGCAATCACAGCACCTGGAGCCTAGTAGTTCAAGCTAGTTCTCTCCTCTCGTTCTGATATGCTGAATAGTACAAATGCCCCAGTGATGACTTAAGTACATTCTACCAGGGTCACATTCCTTTTCTTTCTTCTGATGTATTAAACTATTTAATGGGTGATTGTGTGCCCAGCACTGATGCACTGATTACTGAGGCTCAGTCCATCCCCACAAAGCTGGATCGCATTAGAGGAACTTTTTAGAAAAAAGATTTTTAAGCCTTGCTTTTGTGCATGCTTGTTTTAAGGAAAGGAGTCACTGCACTTGCTATTCTTAGATTGGTTATTGCACACATTATTTTCCCAAGGGAGGCCATGAGCTAAGTGCCTCCAGCCCCCTCCAGAGGGATGTAGGCAGAAATTTTCACCCTTGTGCAAAGCCTGAGAATCCTTCCTACAAGCATCTAAGATGCCCAATCCATGGATCTTTGGAAGGAGCACAGAGAGATCACTAAGCCTGGTCTCTTCATTTTACAGATGAGCAAACTGATCTGGAGGAAAGAGAGATGCTTGCCAAAACAAGGCACAGAGTGACTGGGAGCCTCACATCCTCATGAACCCCCAGCCCTCTATTGCCACCATATCCAGGCATAGGAGGTTTTAACTGGCTCCCACTGCCCTTGAGGGGGAATTTCTGATTTGGCTCTTTGAGAGATTGTGACTAGATTCTGGGCTCTCTCATCTTGTTTCCCTTGAGTTTTTATCATGCCCCTGTTTTCTCGCTGACCCTGAACCAATTTTCTGCTCTCCCCTGCTGCCTCTCCAGGTATCGCAGGTCATCTGAGATGCCAGGTGAGCAGAGTACTCACCTTGCTGCTCTGTAGATGACAGGGTCAGAATGTAGGAGGCCAGGGCCAGCCACAGGACAGAAGTCATCCTTTCCAGGAGCTGAGACATGTGGGTCACTCAGCAACCTGCAGATTCTCCATGCAGTGGTTGTGGGGAGACCCAGATATGATCAGGGAGACAGAGGTTGCTCCTCTGACTGCAGGCGTGAGAAGAGAACTAGAGAAGTCACATCAGTTAGCACATGACTTGTACCAAGCACCTTGCATACCTTAGCTCATTTAAGACACCAAACCACCCTCCAGGGAAGGTGTATTTATCATTTCCATTTTACAGATGAAATAGCTGAGACTCAGAGTAAATTAATCCCAGAAATATTTCTTGAATCCCTCCTATGTGCAAGTACTATGCTGGAAGGGAAATAGCTTGCTTAGGCCCATTTTCTCAGAAATGTTCTGATGGTTTCTTTCATGAAGGCTGTATTGCTTTGAAGTCCTTTCTATGACTTACAGAAAAGAGATGTTATAACAGGAGCAGGAGATTTGCCAAGTGGGTGAGGTTCACAGCAAGAGAACCAAAGGCAAGCAAGACTAAGGAATGTCCCCGAAGGTCTCAGGGCAGGTCCTACTCAGGTCAAGGTAGAGGCTCTTGGAGATTGGATGGAAGGGAGGGTGGCACAGCAATGAGTGTCTACAGACAAAAGTAGCAGCTTCCCTTTCTCGGTTCTGTGCATCACACACTGTGCGGAGAGAGCCCGAAGCACCTTCTGTGAATGCAGATGTCTGTGAGGGTGAGACTATGTCAGACTGAGCCCATCACGGGCTCCTCACACAGTGCCCAGAGCACAAGAGGTGCTCAGGAGACATTTGGGGGAGCTGTGCATAACAAGCAAGGAGGGAGTGGATAGGAACAAGGAACTGTGAAGAGCCTGCCAACACTCAAATAAATAACACCTCTTCTTCTGGAAAACTCTTTTCTCAAATGGGAGAATCTTTGGATAATGTTCTACAGCCTCTGAAAGACTTCAGTTGAAGACAGAAGTTTGTTTCTGGAAGGGATATTGTGGCTATGTTATGAAAGAGTGCCCAGGATTGGTAATTCTTAGAAGTGAAATCCTAAGTAGATGCTTATCTTCCTGGGGGGTAGGGAGACAGTGTTCAGAGACAAGGGAAGGGGGCACTTTTTGCCCTGGAGCAGCCAGCACGTAGCTGGAGTCATGGCTGAACTAGAAATACAGTGATATCTGGAGTTATCAATAAAGGCCAGGGGCCAAACTCCTTGTTGGGTTCTGAAAGGTCAAGTATCAGAGGAGGCCCCCAGGCTCAGGAGAAAGCCTTCCAGGGCTTGAAGCAGGACTTACCTGGTGGCAAGAACATGGAATGTTTTTCCTTCTCTGGTTGTGGAAATGCACGTCTGCTGTGGACCGTCCTTTTATTGCCGTTTCCCACTGATGTGGCTCTCTGGGATTGGTGCAGAGATGTGACTGGAGTTACCCTCCCAGGCATACACTGGGTTGGTTGGGTGCAGGTAAGATAAACAATTTACCAGAAAGGGTGGTGAAAGGAAGGCTCCTTTGTTCCCAGATCCCCTGCCCACCCCCTCCCCTGCATATAACCCTTCCAGCAGTCTCTCCTTCATGCAAATGCTTCTCTATAAACAAGAGCAGCATGTACTGAACGCTGAACATAACTGGGCACTGCTTTGCACCCATTATTTCTCACATTTAATCCTCAGAATGAACGCATGAAGTAGCACCATATTTATTACTGGAAACCAAACACTAATCAAAAGGAAGCTTAATATCCAAAGGGAAGTGGAGAGAAATCAAACAGACACTTGTTTGCACAATAGATTTCCAGTTGTTTCTTTTGTTCCTAGCTAATCACCTTAGAACACTTCTGCTTCTGTCTGGAAGCCACTCAACTTGAAGTCAGTTATAAATAAGGAAGGACGGATGGGTGTTTCTCATTTTTGGCCTATAGAATCTACCCAACTTCAGATGCTCCATGCTGAGCAGTCTGGGAAAGGTCAATTTGGGGACATGTGAATCACAGACGAGCAAAGGATAGCCTAGACCCTTGGAAAAAATAAGTATCTGAAGAGCCTGTCAATATGTGGGCTACCCCAGAGACTGGGAGGTAGAAAACTGAGAGGAACTTGAAGATCTTGTACTTTTAAATTTCAGGCTTGAACCTGGCTTTGTGGCAAAGTGGATATTACGGAATTAACAAGAGTCAAAGCTTCAGCAGAATAAATGGCCACTGCCTTTCTGCGTTACACAGGGACTCTTCAAGGAGCCCAGGCTACAGGGAGCCTGAGGTCCTGTCTTGATAACACCTTCCAGCAAAAACTCAACATGGACAAAGAAGAGGTGGTACAAGCCACCTTCTTAACCATAGTACATTTGAAGAAGAATCCCCTAAATGTGGAACTTACAACAACTACAAATGCTGGATTCAGAAATCCATCTGAGCTCACAAAAAGGCCCATGTGTCCGTTTCTTTTAGCCAGGTACCCACCCTAGTCTCCCCAGGGGCCCCTCTCAACCTTCTCCTTTCAAGTCTCTGCAGCCATTACTACTGACTTCACCCTCCCACTGCCTCCACTCAGCAGGCGTCTTACATTCCACCTCAAGGAAATTTAGGCCATCACACGTGACCTCGCTCAACTTCGCGTCCCCTTCCTCTAGAAACATAAACATCTACCTCCGCTTTCCACTTCCACCCCAGCTTCTGATAAGGTGATTTTTCCTCTTTTCAAAATCAGTTTCTCTACCTGTCTCTGACTTCTCCATTCCAATCTGAGGCATATGGCTAAGACTGCCTTGCAAATATCCCCTCTTATGCAAGTCCACTGGGCACTTTTTCTGGCCTCTTGTCAATGGATTTTTTTCTGCTTCCTTTAGGCACTCTGCATTTCCTTGACTCCCATGCACCAATTGCTTCCTTTATTCTTCTCTATCTGGATACTTGTGCTCTAAAATTATCCTGATGATTGTCATGATAATCACCTTCTTCCTCCAGTTGTCCTTGAGAGGGCTGCTGGGTCTTATCTTTCTTTGTTATTCCATGGACTCTCCCTGGGACCTGTCAAGTTATCTCACGGTTTCAAGTACCATCTACAGGCAGATGAGTTCCAAATCTGTACTTCCATCCCTGACTACTTCCTTAATTTCAGATTTGCCTTCCCAGGTGCCTGCTGGATTGCTCTACTTGAACTGAGATGCTCAAGGCACCTTGAAACTTCAGTTTAGTTCAGTTCAGTTCATTCACTCAATTGTGTCTGACTCTTTGCAACCCCATGAACTGCAGCACAGCAGGCCTCCCTGTCCATCACCAACTCCCAGAGTTCACTCAAACTCATGTCCATCGAGTCAGTGATGCCATCCAGCCATCTCATCCTCTGTCGTCCCCTTCTCCTCCTGCCCGCAATCCTTCCCAACATCAGGGTCTTTTCCAATGAGTCAGCTCTTCACATCAGGTAGCCAAAGTATTGGAGTTTCAGCTTCAGCATCAGTCCTTCCAAAGAACACCCAGGGCAGATCTCCTGTAGAATGGACTGATTGGATCTCCTTGCAGTCCAAGGGACTCTCAAGAGTCTTCTCCAACACCACAGTTCAAAAGCAACAATTCTTCAGTGCTCAGTTTTCTTCACAGTCCAACTTTCACATCCACACATGACCACTGGAAAAACCATAGCCTTGACTAGACAGACCTTTGTTGGCAGAGTAACGTCTTTGCTTTTAAGCAGGTCCAAATCCTAACTCATGATTTCCCCTATTCCCCTCCCTCCTCATTGCATCCCTGGTTGGGGATCCCTCATTGGGCTTCCCTGGTGGCTCAGATGGTAAAGTATCTGCCTGCAATGCGGGACACCCGGGTTCAATCCCTGGGTCGGGAACGTCCTCTGGAGAAGGAAATGGCAACCCACTCCAGTATTCTTGCCTGGAAAATTCCATGGACAGAGGAGCCTGGTTGGCTACATAGTTCATGGGGTTGCAGAGTCGGACATGACTGAGCAACTTCACTTTCACTTTCCTCATTGCATCATCTGTCTTAATCATTGGTACCACTGCTCACTGGGTCACGTGAGCTGGAAACCTATTTACTTCCTTTACTCCTCAGTCTAAATTTTCAATAATCACTAATATCTCAAATATTCGTGAACCTATCTTTCCTTCTTCATGCCCATTTCATCAACCTTAAGTAAGGCCACCACCATCTCTTAGAAGAGTGATTTTAACTGCTGCCTAGTGGATCCCTTTCATTCTTGTCGCCTTTGATTCTGTTATCTCCCCGCAGCCAGATGTCACGGCATCACCTCTCTGCATTATTCCCCACCATTTGCATGCGAAGTATCCTGGGATCTGACCCTTGTTCACAGCTCCCACCTCATCAACAGCTTCTCTCGGCATACTATATGCTTGCTTGGATCCCTTTGTGCTCAGCCTCTTCCTACTGCTTACCATTCAGGCTTGCCTCTTCCAGGAATTCCACAGGCTTGCTGGCGCTGCTCTTCTGTGCTCTTGCACCTCTCAGGGCTGATTGCAGTCGCACTCAATTACCCACTAGCATAGCTGTCTCCCTCTGAAGGTTGTAAGATCTTTGCAGACATCAATCTTATCTGTGCAGTTCTAATGAGCACCTAGTAAGTACTAGTTAACAAATGGACAAAAATGACAGTGTGTATGTTTAAGACCCTTTCCTGTGAATGATGCCTCAAACCTGAGGTGTCCAAGTCTTAGTGAAACTTTGGCAGAAAGACACAAGGCCTCAAGGCACTTGCATTTGCTGGCCCACCACTGGTAGTCTTCCTCAGATATTCATTTTCTTTTTTCAGTTTCTACATCTCAGTAAGACCTTTTCCCAGTCATCCTATGTAAACTAACTCCTTCATCACCTTATTACTGCTATTTCCCCCTGCCCCTCTGTCCTTTGCTTCAGTCATGTCTGACTCTTTATGATCCTATGGGCTATGGCCCACCAGACTCCTCTGTCCATGAGGATTCTCCAAGCAAGAATACTGGAGTGGGTTGCCATGCCCTCCTCCAGGGGACCTTCCTGACCCAGGGACTGAATCCATGTCTCTTTATGTTTCCTGCACTGGCAGGTGGGTTCTTTACCACTAGCACCACCTGGGATGCCCCAGGCGGCTTATAACATAGCTATTGTTTAAACATGCTGCTGCTGCTAAGTTGCTTCAGTCGTGTCCGACTCTTTGCGACCCCATAGACAGCAGCTCAACAGGCTCCCCGTCCCTGGGATTCTCCAGGCAAGAACACTGGAGTGGGTTGCCATTTCCTTCTCCAGTGCATGAAAGTGAAAAGTGAAAGGGAGGTCACTTAGTCATACCCGACTCTTAGTGACCTCATGGACTACAGCCTACCAGACTCCTCCATCCATGGGATTTTCCAGGCAAGAGTACTGGAGTGGGTTGCCATCGCCTTCTCTGATTATTTAAACATGTCCCTCCTTTAAACATAAGGTCCTTATCAGCAACGGCTCTGTTCTGATCACTGGCAATTTCCCTGCTGCCTATAAAAGAGTCAAGTCTTGAAGTTATGCTCAAAATATTTGTTGAATATTGAATTGAACAACTGTCTGATAGCAAACAAGAGTAAAATGTAAAGGGAAGGGGAAAACAGGAACAGAGGGATAAAGGGATAAATTCTGATATATTTTTTCCTCCTGGCCTTTGACCTTTGTTTTAATTTTTTAATGTTCTCTTGTACCTGAATCAAAGTATAGATTGTGCACACATCTAGCAGGCACATCTGACCATGGATGTCCTCCCACAACTCTGACATAAAGGCAGCAGGCATGGGGATTCAGTGCATGTCTGTGTGTGATAAGAGGTTCCTTAACTTGGGATATGCTGACCTCACAGCCCCCTGTTTGCTGATACACATGTGTAGTTTTCCCTGGGATCAGAAGTTCTAAAAATGGGTCAGGGCCTTGGTCTCTTCTGAAAGCCACAGCTGGGGTCCAGGGAAGCAGCTGGCATCAAGGTGGACATTTCCCATGAGAATCAACTTCCTTTGGTCCACTTGTCAAGGAAGTCCAGAGCCCCTTGAGATATCTGGGTCTCCTGGGCGGTCTCCACTTGTGCCTCCAAGGAACCTCCTAGAGGTTTCCCTTGCAAAACATCCTCTCTCAGTGGAGTTAATGGTCTGCTTTCCATTTCTGCTTCCAAGGCCTTGTAAACAGGTCTATATCTCCTGCATTGGGCAGGGAAAGAAGTGCAAAGGATGGTGGGACATGCCATCTAAGTCCCTTATATAAGGATTGTGACACTCCAGAGCCTGGAGCTGTGTCTATCCTATTCATGACTATCTTTTCCCAGCACCTATAATAGTGCCTGGCACATACTGGGTACTCAAATAAATGTTTCTGGAAAGCTGAATGAACCCTGTGAGGGTATCATGATTATCCCCATATGATAGAAGCAGCAGTCTCCTGTTATACTCTCCATTTCTGCAATGCCTGAAAGACTTATAATGACTTGCTCTTTTCCTCTTCCAGACCGTAAGCTCTGGGAAGGCAGAGATTGCTGCTGTATCCCCAGTACATTGCCTGGATCATAGTAGGTGACCAGCAAATATTTTTTGACTGAGTGAAAGGATAGATGGATGGATAAGGCTCAGAGATATTTAAACATGTCCCTCCTTTAAACATAAGGTCCTTATCAGCAACGGCTCTGTTCTGATCACTGGCAATTTCCCTGCTGCCTATAAAAGAGTCAAGTCTTGAAGTTATGCTCAAAATATTTGTTGAATATTGAATTGAACAACTATCTGATAGCAAACAAGAGTAAAATGTAAAGGGAAGGGGAAAACAGGAACAGAGGGATAAAGGGATAAATTCTGATATATTTTTTCCTCCTGGCCTTTGACCTTTGTTTTAATTTTTTAATGTTCTCTTGTACCTGAATCAAAGTATAGATTGTGCACACATCTAGCAGGCACATCTGACCATGGATGTCCTCCCATAACTCTGACATAAAGGCAGCAGGCATGGGGATTCAGTGCATGTCTGTGTGTGATAAGAGGTTCCTTAACTTGGGATATGCTGACCTCACAGCCCCCTGTTTGCTGATACACATGTGTAGTTTTCCCTGGGATCAGAAGTTCTAAAAATGGGTCAGGGCCTTGGTCTCTTCTGAAAGCCACAGCTGGGGTCCAGGGAAGCAGCTGGCATCAAGGTGGACATTTCCCATGAGAATCAACTTCCTTTGGTCCACTTGTCAAGGAAGTCCAGAGCCCCTTGAGATATCTGGGTCTCCTGGGCGGTCTCCACTTGTGCCTCCAAGGAACCTCCTAGAGGTTTCCCTTGCAAAACATCCTCTCTCAGTGGAGTTAATGGTCTGCTTTCCATTTCTGCTTCCAAGGCCTTGTAAACAGGTCTATATCTCCTGCATTGGGCAGGGAAAGAAGTGCAAAGGATGGTGGGACATGCCATCTAAGTCCCTTATATAAGGATTGTGACACTCCAGAGCCTGGAGCTGTGTCTATCCTATTCATGACTATCTTTTCCCAGCACCTATAATAGTGCCTGGCACATACTGGGTACTCAAATAAATGTTTCTGGAAAGCTGAATGAACCCTGTGAGGTATCATGATTATCCCCATATGATAGAAGCAGCAGTCTCCTGTTATACTCTCCATTTCTGCAATGCCTGAAAGACTTATAATGACTTGCTCTTTTCCTCTTCCAGACCGTAAGCTCTGGGAAGGCAGAGATTGCTGCTGTATCCCCAGTACATTGCCTGGATCATAGTAGGTGACCAGCAAATATTTTTTGACTGAGTGAAAGGATAGATGGATGGATAAGGCTCAGAGACAGTGTGCATTTTATTTAAGCTCATAAAACCAGAGTTGAACCCAGTCTGTGACCAGACCATGAAGTCCATGAGGGCATGAATAGAGTCTGGTTTTTCTCACCATCAGATCCTTAGGACCACGGACAGTGCTTACACGGAGCAGGTGCTCAATAAATACTTGTTGAATGAATGAATGACTCACAGACTGAGCTTTTTTTAGTTGTTATTTTGCAATACACTTTAAGGAGATAGGGGCCTCATGAACAGACACATCACAAGCCCTGTTTTGAGAGAAAGAAGCATTTAAAGACATAGGCTGTTTTTTGGTAGCAAGGATTAATTAAAGAGGAGAAAAAATAGGAGCAGAGTGACTGAAGTGTGGGCTCCTTTTTCTATGGGTGGAGTGCTAGCCTTCATCGCCTCGCCAGTCAGTAGAAAGTGAGTTGGTAGCCACAGAGTACAGGATTTCCAGCCACTGATCACGGAGATGTCAGGGACAAAGTGGCTGACAGAAGCAGAGGCAGCCAGACCCGCAGGAGCTCTGAAAAGAAAGAGATTACAGGGTTGCTGCTAGCACTGACGTGCGCATTTTATGTGCAAAACTAACACAAAATGCCTCCTCTAAATTGACCAATTAGGAAAGGACATCTTCTCTGAGCAGATCAGTTAGAAAAAGGAAGTTTTTTCTTTACCTGCCCTGAAAACCAGTTAGAAAAAGGTGCCCTCCCAGATGGGCCAGTCTGAAAAAGGCAGCCTTTCTGCAGGCACTCAAAAGAGTCCTCCTGTGAAGTGACCAACCTACTCAAGCTTGGTACCTTGAGGGATAATCACAAAGGGCAAGCCTCTTGGGGGCACCTTGCCTCTCCAGGACTGAGCTCACTGATACTGGAATGAACTAGCTCATGTCACACACTATGTTGGTGTAACAACCCACTCAGATCTAGGTGCCAAGAGCCAAGCAGAGCAACAATTACACAGATTCACTTGTTATCCAGATTTTTAGACAATTTAGCAGCCATAAAAGTCAAAGGCCATTAAAATGCTGCCGGTCTCCGGTCTTTGTGGTCAGAGGAGCAAAAAAGCAGAAAACAGAGATTTTTGTTTATCTGCCATGTTCATCTGGGCACCAAGCAGCCTGACAAAGGTGTTAGAGGTACATCTTGAAGCTTCAGGAAATGCCCAAGGTGCAGATCATAATGCAGTGTGCTTGTCCCTTGCACACAGGTGTGTGACAAGCATGCGTATGTCACACACATGCAGATCCACACACAAGCAGCTGCAGCTGCCATGGCATTCTGTGTGTGAGTATGAATATGTGCATGTGACCACGAGGGTGTGTATGAAAGTCTAGGCGATGTTTGCTCTTGTGCACCTGTGTGTGCCTGCGTCTATGTTCACTGTCGTGGGACAACACAGATACATGTGTGCATGTGCAGCCCCAGGGCCAACACTTTCCACAAACGCAGTCACCTCTTCAGAGCTCAGGCCAAGCAGACGGGGCACTCCAGCACACCCTAGGCCAACAGATAAAAGCCCCAGATGAAGGTTTTGGTCAAGTCCCTGTGCAAAGAGGACCTGAACTTACCCAAGCTACTGGGAGCAGCCCTTGACAGTGCAGCCTGGCGCCCTGTGGGAGGAAACAGAAGGATCAGTGCACGGGAAGCCTGGAAGAAGCCCCTTCCATCTGCTCTTCCTTGCAGCCAGAGTGTGGTCTTTTAAAAACCCCAGTCTGGTCATCTCACTCCCCTGCTTTGGATCCCTCAGAGGCTGCTGTCTACTTTCAGTAAAAAGGGCCCAAAACCTCAGCAAGAACTACACGCTATTTATATTTCAGTAGAAGAAGGAGAAAGGGAAGGGGAAGGAGAAGAAAAAAGAGAAGTACTATCATTGGAAGGACTGATGTTGAAGCTGAAACTCCAATACTTTGGCCACCTGATGCGAAAAGCTGAGTCATTTGAAAAGACCCTGATGCTGGGAAAGATTGAAGGCAGGAGAAGGGGACGACAGAGGATGAGACAGTTGGATGGTATCACTGATTCAATGGACATGAGTTTGGGTGAACTCTGGGAGTTGGTGATGGACAGGGAGGCCTGGTGTGCTGTGATTCATAGGGTCGCAAAGAGTCGGACACGACTGAGCAACTGAACTGAACTGATAAGGCCTCACGTGGTCCGGTCCCCCACCTCTATCAGCTCACCCACACCAACCTCTCCTCCTCCTTTCAGCCCCCCTGGCCAGTTCCTCTAGCACCCTGGGTTCCCTCCTGCACAGGCCTTTGGCTCATTCTCCACCCTCTCCCTGGGATTCCTCCCTCTTTTCCATTTCCCCTGACCCCTGACACTTAATCCTTTCTGTTTCCAAGCCTCACTTCCTTTCTTTCCTAATCCTGCAGACTAGATTTGCTTCCCCTGTGGCAAGAGCTCAGAGTTCCTGATCCATGTTCATGCCTGCGCTTATCACAACTCCAGAGACACATGATTATTTAAATGATGTCTCCTCTACTGGTCCATAAGTGGCACATGAGCCAGGCTTGTACCCATTGCTGCTTATCCTGAGCCCCCAGCCACTAACACAAGCCCTGGCACAAGGCAGGCATGAGAAGACAGCTGTGCAATGAATGAGAACCTGCAGGAGGAAGGCAGCGTATAGTCTACCTCACCTCACAGGATTTACTTGCTCCAGCTCTTTGGACCCAAGTAAGATCCCAAGTGCCAGGTTCTCTCACCTCTCTTCATCTCCAGAGAACATTTCTCACCAGGAACATGGAGAGGGGAGTGGCCTTCTTACCCTTCCGTGTGATGGGACCCAAGTTCAGGACACGGGTTTGGTCTATGATGCTCCCACTGCGGAATCTGGTCTCAGGGCAGGTCTGCAGGGAGAGGGTGACAAAGAAAGCTTTCCACAAGAGAAACTGAATGAAGCCCTGCCTTGGGGAGTTGGGTGCACCATTCATAGGAGCAACCTCTTGCCTCAGGCTTGGACTTGAGGATGGTAGAGGCAGCGGTTGTTAGGAGATCTGTATACAAGGGTTCGTGTCCCTGCTCTGCCATTTGTTAGATGTATGGTCTTAGGCAAGTCACTTACATTTTCTAAGCTTCTCTCCCCATATGGAAAAAGGGGCTAGTAAAATACCTCCCTTATAGAGCTGCTGCGAAGTATCAAAAAGTTAACACACACAAGTTGCACACAGTGCTTAAAAATGTCAGGTTCTGCTATTAGAACACAAGCTCGCAGATAAGAGAGAGGTTTACCAGCCTACTGCAGCGCCCTGATCGCACCCAGCTTTCCCACAGCCTAGTCTCTTGTGTGGCCATGGCAGCCTCATCCTATAGCTCTGACTACCCCTGTACTAAAATGGAAATACGGCAGAGACGTTTGTTTTCTTTTAACCTTGTGGCCAAGTGTCTTCGATTATGGGAGCTGGGTGTGATCCATTTCCCCTGACCCCTGACACTTAATCCTTTCTGTTTCCAAGCCTCACTTCCTTTCTTTCCTAATCCTGCAGACTAGATTTGCTTCCCCTGTGGCAAGAGCTCAGAGTTCCTGATCCATGTTCATGCCTGCGCTTATCACAACTCCAGAGACACATGATTATTTAAATGATGTCTCCTCTACTGGTCCATAAGTGGCACATGAGCCAGGCTTGTACCCATTGCTGCTTATCCTGAGCCCCCAGCCACTAACACAAGTCCTGGCACAAGGCAGGCATGAGAAGACAGCTGTGCAATGAATGAGAACCTGCAGGAGGAAAGCAGCGTATAGTCTACCTCACCTCACAGGATTTACTTGCTCCAGCTCTTTGGACCCCAGTAAGATCCCAAGTGCCAGGTTCTCTCACCTCTCTTCATCTCCAGAGAACATTTCTCACCAGGAACATGGAGAGGGGAGTGGCCTTCTTACCCTTCCGTGTGATGGGACCCAAGTTCAGGACACGGGTTTGGTCTATGATGCTCCCACTGCGGAATCTGGTCTCAGGGCAGGTCTGCAGGGAGAGGGTGACAAAGAAAGCTTTCCACAAGAGAAACTGAATGAAGCCCTGCCTTGGGGAGTTGGGTGCACCATTCATAGGAGCAACCTCTTGCCTCAGGCTTGGACTTGAGGATGGTAGAGGCAGCGGTTGTTAGGAGATCTGTATACAAGGGTTCGTGTCCCTGCTCTGCCATTTGTTAGATGTATGGTCTTAGGCAAGTCACTTACATTTTCTAAGCTTCTCTCCCCATATGGAAAAAGGGGCTAGTAAAATACCTCCCTTATAGAGCTGCTGCGAAGTATCAAAAAGTTAACACACACAAGTTGCACACAGTGCTTAAAAATGTCAGGTTCTGCTATTAGAACACAAGCTCGCAGATAAGAGAGAGGTTTACCAGCCTACTGCAGCGCCCTGATCGCACCCAGCTTTCCCACAGCCTAGTCTCTTGTGTGGCCATGGCAGCCTCATCCTATAGCTCTGACTACCCCTGTACTAAAATGGAAATACGGCAGAGACGTTTGTTTTCTTTTAACCTTGTGGCCAAGTGTCTTCGATTATGGGAGCTGGGTGTGAGGGTGTAGCAAGCAGACTGAGGGAAGGGAGGTCTGACTCACAGGTCTGCACTTTTCATTCATGGTGTCACAGAGATACACTTCACAATGCAGGTACACCAGGTCATAGTTTCCAGCAAAACGGAACATCTGGACAGAAAACCGGCCCTGAGGAGACTCCCCATTCTCCTCCACTTGGATGGTTGAGTCCGTAGTACGTGGACATCTGGGAAGGGTACATCATATAACATGGTTGGTTATGCAAACACTCTGGGGCCAGACTTCCTGGGTTCAGATCTCACTCTATCACTTATTAGCTGTGGGCAGTTTATTCAATGTCTCTGAGCCTGTTGCCCCATCTATGTGCAAGGAATAATAATTTTAGCTTACATCGTAAGATAGTTGCGACAATTAAGTGAGTTAAAATTACAAAGTAAACAGCATGTGCCGTATAATAGGTGCTACATGTATGTGACTCTAAAATACAAATGTAATCAGTTCAGAGCTTAAGGATAGTTACTTAAGGATAGTAAGTAAGCACTTAAGTAAGTGCATCCTTGAGTAAGCACTTTCTGATTTCCCAGGAAATGGCATTCAGGAGTCATTAGCTACCATTTATTGGCTATCTACTAGTGCCTGGTGTTAACTCTAACATTGGAAACATCTGAGCACTGAAGGCTGCTGGCCAAATTGGGGTGTGTATGTGTGTTCATCAGCACACATTATTACCCAGCACAGCCAAACACACAGAAACTCAAACCGCACGTCCAGAGACTCACGTGGGTGCTGGGCTGGATCAGGGTATGCAGGCACTCTGAGCGGGCAAATCGGGCACCCCATCTGCTCTTTGACACTATCTGCTCAAAATGGACTTAGAAAAGGGGCTAAAAGCTGACTGCACAGGAGGACCGAGAAAGAAACTTCTCGGGATGGCGTTCACTTTGCTCTGTGTCCCCCACAATTCAAATCTGACTCCACTTGGCAAAAGAAAAGCCCTGTGGTTAAGGGGACCCACCTTATGAAAAGCAGAGGGAGGGCAGCCAGCACTGCCGTGGGCAGCCCAGGCAGTCAATCCAAGCAAGGCGCCTACCTGGTGTCTCCCCCAGCCCCTAAGCACCTCCCCAGCTCATCTCCTCCTTACACCCCTGTGATATTCTGAGTACCTCGCAGACTGGCAGTCCTCAGCCCAGCTCCCACCTAAGCCACAGCAGAAACACAGGGCCACAGCCAGCATTTCTTCATGCTTTGTTTTCAAGACTTTTTAAGCTTTTCACAATATACATGCTCTACCTTTATACTCAGACACACACACACACACACACACAAAGCTTAAAAATTCCTGCATAGGAGATTTTCTTCATGCCTGTTTCACATATGACAACATGAATATCCAGACAGATGAGCTGACTTGTATCTTGAACTAAGAAACAGCAAACCCATGCTGTGAGCCAAGTCCCCATGATGTCCCAGGCAAAGTCATGTCAGGATTTTTCAAATTTCAGTTCTTTTTTGCCTAATACAGAAACCACCTCCCTGAATGTTTTCCTGTTTACCAATATCTGTACTAGTATTTTATATTATTATATTATTATTACTATTTTTCTTTAAATCTACAAATGTTTTTGTTGAAATACATTTATTTTTTTAAAAAATCATGAGCACAAATAGCAAACCAAGGGCTTCCCACGTGGCAAAATGAAGAATCTCTACCTGCCGATGCAAGAGATGAGGGTTCCATCCTGAGGTCAGGAAGATCCCTCATAGTAGGAAGTGGCAACCCACTTCAGTACTCTTGCCCACAGACTTACATGGACAGAGGAGCCTGGCAGGCTACAGCCCGTGGGGTCACAAAGAACTGAACGACTGAGAACACAGCACATTACTTGCCATATATAAAACACGACCATACAAACACAGTCAGACAATGCTATTACATTTTACTTCAACACTGTTGATTGTAAAAGACCCCCCCCCCCCAAAGACTTCTGCTCTCCTTTTTTTTGTTGTTGTTGTAAAGAGAGATTAGCAAATAACAGAAGTCTGAACACCAGATGAGCACCCAATTGACGCAACCAGGCAGACTCTAAGAGAACTGAGACAGAAATAGGCCAGGGTCTCCTGGGAGCACTTTCTCTGCCTGCACTATTAAAACAGCAACTCCCCTCCCTTTTTCCTACTTCATTTTTTTCTCTATAGCGCCGTCACTATTAACATGCCATGGATGGCACATTCATTTAATTGTTGATCTCCCCACTTAGAATATCAGAGATAAGGGTGCAGAGATTTTGTCTCTTCTATTCACTGTTATCCACATAGCCTGGCACACAATAAGCCTCCAAAAATATCTGTTCAATTTATGAATGAAAATGTGAACTACTTTCTCACAGTGTGGTTCCTGTTTCTCTAATGTGTTTGAGTCAAAAGCAGTCCATCTATGCCCTCCCTGTTTCAACTGACCCTTGTCTAACTATGTCTCTGCTGTATGTATTCCTTTCAGCCAAGTGCCAACCTGCTCCTGTCCAGGGCCTGCCTTTCCATCACGTTCCTCATCCTTTTCTGAATCCTAGACCCCCTCTGCCATCTGATGAATCCCATGCATTCCTTATCAAAAGTAATGCTTTCAATGCATACACTAAATTATGTAAGATAATTTAAAAAAAATTAAATATAATTATTAAAATATTAAACTTAATACATCATATATTTACATATCTGGATATAAATATATATTTACAAGTACATGTATTTGATATATATCAAATAATAAGATCTAGTTGAAATTCTAATACTACAATATAGTAACTAAAAATACTGACTTGTGTAAATGTCTTCAAATGTCCTGCTAATACTTTTCTGGTTTGTTGCCTATATCATGAATGACAGTGCTAAATTTCAGCTACAGGTGAATGAATGTGAAGATGCATTCTGTATCCATCCAACTCTAAAGACCCTCCCTGGCCCCAAATTCCATCCAACAGGCTTACCTGTCCTGGATGATGAAGTATTTCAAGGGGTCTGTGGCATTGCTGCTGGGCGTGGCATAGCAGTTGGTCATGAGCAGTACAAACCGGGACAAGTCGCCCCCATCCAGCATGGTGCCGACGTAGAGAAACGCCTCTGTGGACAGGGTCACAGAGGAGCCTTGGTAGGGATGTGTGTAGGCAGGGCTCTGGAAGAGCGCCATTCGCACGATGAATGTGCCGGTCCCACCCATGCTGATGTTGAGGGCGCTGCAGGGGGAGAGAGGCTGGTGAGAGAACCAGAACCAAGAGCGCAACAGATAGGCCACTCTTTCTGATCTGCATTCCTGGGCAGTCCCTGGCAGTTATTTGGATTTTAATCCAGCAACAGGACTGGAATACACCAACCATTGCTCTGCAAAATACAATAATCACACACAGGTCACTTAGAGATCTTGCTGAAATGTAGATTCTGGATCTGCAGCTTTGGGATAGGGCTCAAGGTTCTGCATTTCTAATAAGCTCCCAGGTGACACTGTTCCTTCTGATCCAGAGATCATACTTTTCTGTAACACATCCACCCCCTCACATGGTGGCCCTTGCATTTAAGTGTGGCAAACACATTCTCAAGGGAGTCACTTAGATTCCTCTTTTGATCTTAATATAGAACAGTTTTAAAAGATGGGCTATGAGTCCTACAGGCCTTAGTCAGAGTTCTGGTTCTACCTACAGTGGAAGATTGGGATTTTAAAATGCATTATTTTAAATCACATTAAAAACAGCCACACTGATGGCAACTCCATGGGGAATATCCTACAAAGGACACTGAACACTGAAAGACTGATGGGAAAGGAGGTACATGAGAAATAGCAATGCAGAAGTCCATTTTAGAGGTGAGTACTGGGCTATTTGTTTGGACTTGGTGTTCGACTGGGATGAGATTTCTAGCTTAAGCCAGGGAGAGATCTGCATGCAGCTGTTTTGTTCCCTGGAACCTAGCAGGCCTGGGACGTGGCCACACTGCTCCAGAGCACTTCTCGGCAGGTGATGTTCCACACCGAGGCAGACAAGGGGCAAGTGTCTTCGTGCAAGTCAGCCAAGCACCTTCATCAGTGGCAGGTGCCCGTTCCCAAGTCTGGTTGGCCCAGAAAACATGTGACCGTTGACAAGCTTCAAAACAAAGGTCACGGTAGAGTAGAGGCTCTATGCCTAATGGCCTGGGTTTGAATCCCAGCTCTGTAACTTACTGTCCTCTACCACTTTGGACAAGTTACTAAACTTTCTTTGGACTTCAAATTCAATAATAATAATACTTACACCTTCTAGGCCATGCTAAGATTTCAATGAGGTGTTCCATCTAGAGCACTTAGCACAATGCCTGACATATGGTCAGCTCTTGATAAATACTTGTTATTAACACAGCTCTTATTTTTTTCCCCAGTATCTGCATCACTGGCTTGTGATTCATCCTATTCAGAAATGTTCAAGTTTATTTATCAACAGGATCCTTTTATTTTTTAAGTAATAAAATTGATAAAGAAGATGTGGTACATATACATGATGGAATACTACTCAGCTATAAAAAAGGATGAAATAATGCCATTTGCAGCCACATGGAAGAAACTAGAGATTATCACACTAAGTAAAGTCAGAAAGAGAAAGATAAATATCATATGATATCAGTTACATGTAGAATCTAAAATATGGCACAACTGAAGCAATCTATGAAACACAAATAGATCCACAGATACATAGAACAGAGCTGTGGCTGTCAGGGGAAGAGGGGATGGAGTAGGGGGGTTAGGATTAGCAGATTTAAGCTATTATACCCAGAATGGATAAACATAAAAGTCTTACTGTATAGCACTGGAAACTAGAATCAATAATCTATGATAAACCATAATGGAAAAGAATATTAAAAAAGAATGTCTAGAAATTAACACAACATTGTAAATCAACTATACTTCAATTGAAAAAATAAAATTAAAATTATCCAGTTCACATCCCCAAATCACCTCCTTAAAGACCTTTACACTCCAAGAAGCATAATTTGTAAACCCCTCTTATTCAAATTTCTCCTATTTACAGAGAAAGAAACTGAGGTCCAAATATGGGGTACAATTTGCCCAGTCCCATAGCAGGTCTGAACTGAGACCCCTCGCTTCTTTCCTCTGGTCCAACGATTCTGCTGCTGCTGCTAAGTCACTTCCGTCATGTCTGACTCTGTGTGACCCCATAGACAGCAGCCTACCAGGCTGCCCCATCCCTTGGATTCTCCAGGCAAGAACACTGGAGGGGTTGTCATTTCCTTCTCCAATGATGAAAGTGAAAAGTAAAAGTGAAGCCGCTCAGTCATGTCCAACTCACAGTGACCCCAGGGATTGCAGCACCAGGCCCCTCTGTCCATGGGATTTTCCAGGCAAGAGTACTGGAGTAGGGTGCCGTTGCCTTCTCCCAACCACCATACCCCTCAGGTAAACCAGGGAGCCTAATATGGGTTTCACCTCTGTGGAGCACTTTTGTACATTACTGCTAAATCCATTTCACATACAAGAAGACTGACACCTAGAATAGGGCTATCAGTTTCCCAAAGCCATTTGTGTGATAGAGCCAGGATTTGAAAGTGGGCTCCCGATTTCCTAGCTGGGCTCCTTATGGACTCTTTTTGGAGTCCAACATTGCCTCCCAGCTGACCACCTCCAATCAACTCCTTATTGGTGGCAGCTGACAGAGGAGCTGAGGTCCTGCTGGCCAAGGATTTGTGGGGTGGAGTGGCCAGGGACACTGGGGACCCTCTCTGGCCGCACCTGACCATTGGCTGCAGGGAGGTCTTCAGGCTGACTTTCATGTCCAGGGGATAGGAGCACGCAAAGTTGATTCTGATGTTGAGGTCACGGATGATGATCTCATCTGCCAGGTAGAGAGTGTTGCTGTATGTGGCGTGGGTCTCATTCCTCTGTATTGGGGTAGGAAGGTGGGGGTAGAAAGGGCAAAAAGGCATAGAATCTGAGTAGGATTCAAAACCAAAGGCATTGAAACTGCTGAAACTACCCTCCCAGTTTCAATGAGCACAAGTCATGAGCTAGGTACCCCCTGCCCAAGCTGAATGCCCCTACTGCATCTTTGCGTGGATCCTTCAATGACCCTGAGAGGCAGGATGACCATCTCCCTAATATAGATGGAAGTTCACGGGAACTGGGCAACTTATCCATGGTAGAGGGCGTCTAAGAAGCCTGGGACTCTTCCCATCACCTCATGGCTCCTCTCGCACACGCCAAAAGACCAAAAATGACATACTGAGTCATCATTAATGACAGATTGTCAAAAAGTCATATATGGCAAATGACAATTATTTCCTTGTTTCTTATGTTGGTTTTTTTTTTTTTTTGCTCTGTGGGGAATGAGAGAGATGTGAGGAAGCAGAACCCACTCACACAAATGTTTACCTCTGGGTCCCTTTGGAGGAGGCTTCTGTAGCTGAGGCCCTGGTTCTCTGAACACTGAAAGTGCAGACTCTGCCTCCCAGGAACTATCAGAGACAAACAGATCTGCTTCTGAACTCACTGCTGATACCTACTGGCTTAGAATAGTCATTGCCCTGTTGGGGCATTACATTTCCCATTGGGGAACTATCACTATGGATTGTCCTCTTTATTTGAAATTGATATTTATCGAGCACTGCCAGTCATTTGTCCAAATCACATTGCACACAGTATTGCCTTTAACTCTCCTAACCCTATAAAGGAGTTAGCATTACTCCATTTTCAGTGGAGGAAGCTGAGCCACATCCAGGTTAAATAACTCACCCAGTTCACACAGCTAGTAAGTGGTGGGGCTGGGCTTGAACCAGGCAGTGCTCCGACCCTGTCCCACACCGGCCAGAACGTACCGTCATCACTGTCCCACAGGGGCCATCCCTGGCTGGGGTCAGCACAGACATCCAGTCCCGGTCGCCCCTCTCAGTGAAGCCTGAGCACTGGCTGTCACGCAGGTACATGAAGACCTTCTCAAAGCCCAGATTCTCCAGCTGGCACTTGCTGAGGGACAACTTAATGTCATCAGCCCCACATTCCAGCCTGTGCTCCAGGAGGGAGAGATCTGAAATGGTCAGGGAAGGCAGGATTGGAGGCCTGTGGCCACAGTTCAAGGTTCAGCACCTCCCCAGGGCCCAGGTCCAGCTAGCCAGGTTGGCCACCAGCTGGAAGTACTCAGAGTCATGCTGTGGTCTCCCCTCTCAGAGAGGTGGAGACGTGAGACTGGCTTCCCAGTATCACTGGATGGCTCCATGTGACTAACCACCAGCCCATGTTACCTTAAGCGTAGGCAAAGAAAAGTAATACATTTGGGTCATTCACTGCTCTCTGTGTGTGCTCAGATGTGTCCAACTCTTTGCAACTCTATGGACAGACTGTAGCCTGCCAGACTCTACAACCCCAGCACTAAATAACATTGAATCCTAGTAAAACAAAACGAATAGCAAGCAAACAAAGCTAATAAGTTAATGGTAATTTCTTTCCATCCTTTCTGTATTAAGGGGACAATCCTCAAGATTTGCTAATGTTTTTATTATTAACACCATCAGTTCAGTTCAGTTCAGTTCAGTCACTCAGTCGTGTCCAGCTCTTTGCGACCCCATGAATCGCAGCACACCAGGCCTCCCTGTCCATCACCAACTCCCAGAGTTCACTCAGATTCATGTCCATTGAGTCAGTGATGCCATCCAGCCATCTCATCCTCTGTCGTCCCCTTCTTCTCCTGCCCCCAATCCCTCCCAGCATCCATACACTTGCTAATTTTCCTTGAAACCACAGAGAGCAGAACTCTTGTTAAGTATTTGCAGCATATAAAGAGATCCAGTTAGATTTTTAAAATTAAAGTATTACTTAGTTGCTGAAATTTAACAATTTTCTTTCACTGTATTCATTATTACTGCTACTGCAGACCTGAGATGTTACTTGCCACAGAAAAGACACAGTAGTGAACTTCAATGTCCCAAGTTTACTTAAAAGAAGGTTGTGACTAAAATTGAGACTGGAATTTGGGAAACACTAGCCACTCCACTCCAGTACTCTTGCCTGGAAAATCCCATGGATGGGGGAGCCTGGTGGGCTGCAGTCCATGGGGTTGCTAAGAGTCGGACACAACTGAGCAACTTCACTTTCACTTTTCACTTTCATCTATTGGAGAAGGAAGTGGCAACCCCCTCCAGTGTTCTTGCCTGGAGAATCCCAGGGATAGGGGAGCCTGGTGGGCTGCCCTCTATGGGGTCGCACAGAGTCGGACACGACTGAAGCGACTTAGCAGCAGCAGCAGCGGTCTGCTTCAATCATTATGTATACAGGGAAACAGGTTTAGAGATGGCCAGGGCCCTGCTCAGGGTCCTCAGCTGGTCAGTGGGGGGCCCAGTCCAAGAAACCGCAGACTGCTGCCCAGGCCTGTGTTCTTGTGCTCTGGGAATACAGCTCAGGCTAGTCTTTGGCCAGCAGGTGGCAACCTCCTGCTTATCCATCAGGATTTGGGGGGCCTCCGAAAGAAGCCTGGGGGTGGGGTTGCTCCTCAAGCTCTGGGAGCTTATGGGTCAACTAAGGGGAGACTCCAGGAATCCAGAGAGCTTCTTGCTGATTTTAATGGGTATTACTGGACTGATTTTCTACTCCCGTTGGATAATATGCACACCCTGGGTCATCCCCACAGGGAATGTGTCCCTCCCCAGGTCCCTGGCATTTCTGAGTGCCACCCCACCTCCCCACCAGCCTCACCGGTGACGTTGAAGTCCTGTTTGCACTGGCAGTGCCATTCGCCATTATCCGATATGCAGTCCTCATCCACACGGCACTCCTCACACGTCCCCTCCACAGAGCTGGGGTCTGCAGGGTCACATATACAGTCAACAAGGATGAGCTCCAGTCTCTCGGGGCGCCCATAGGGCCCAGGGCGGGGTTGCTGGGAGACACCCACTCACCTGTGCAGTAAGCCAGATGGCACTCAGGGGGCGCCGTCAGGTTGTACACGTAGTAGCCGCCGTCACAGGCCTTCACCTGGACAGGCGCGTCCCACAGGCAGCAGTCGCCGCTCCAGTGCGCACAGGCCACGCGGTTCACGATGCCCTCGTCGCTCGATGGGTGCGTGCCGTTGAGCCACATAGGCGCGGCCGTGTTGCAGTGCAGGACCGGCACACAGGTCTCGGGCAGGCGCACGCCGCCCTGACCGACGAAGCGGTACCAGCCGCCCAAACTGACATCACAGACGTAGCCGGAGCCGTACTCTGTGCTGCGCCAGTATTCGTCCAGGATGTGGTGTGCCTCGCACGGGTCAGCGCACACTAGCGCGTCACCCTCCCGCACGCAGTCTAGTCCAGGCCCACAAGAGCCTGGGGAACACTCACAGTGCCTCCCGTCCCCCAGGTAGCCCGCGGGACACACGCATGAGTAGTTGCCCTCGCTGTTGATGCAGGTGGCCAGGGCGTGGCAGCGGCTGAGCCCTGGCTCTGCACACTCGTCCACATCCTCGCAGCCTAGCTCCGAGCTCAGAAGGAAACCGTCAGGGCAGACGCATGTGTAGGACCCCAGCGTGTTCACGCAGCTGTTGGTGGCGGAGCAGTTGTTCGCCCCCGGAATGCCGCATTCGTCCAGATCTGCACACTCGAGGCCGTTGCCAGTGAAGCCCTCCTGGCAGGCGCAGGTCGTGGCAGCCCCGTCCACCTTACAAGTGGCATTGCCGTGACATTCAGAGCAGTTTTCTGCAGGCAGAAAAGCTCAGATTTAGAGTGGGGGCCGCTAGGCCACTGTTCACCAAGAGACTCTTTCCATGGTCCTTAGGGTTCTTTAAGACATAGCAGACCCCCTTTGAAAGAAACAAATAAACGTCCCCCGAAGTCTAAACACCCACCTGCATTCTTGTGTTAAGCACTGCATTCAAGCTGTATCATCTTTTCAAACATCCACCACCAGAGGAATAACGCGGAGTTCTTGATACTTCGTTAAGGATTTAGGGAACCCTGTCACCCCATCCCCAACTTGATATATTCTATGCCTTTTGCTCAGATCTCCTTCTCTGCCTCCCCTCTCTACCTAGCAGGGGCATTGACGCTTTGTGTGTTCCTCTGTGACAATAATACAGTAAAGATGGTGAGCTCTCATGTATTAAGCACTTAGGATATGCCAGATAATGGGATAGGCATCTTATATCCATTATCTGATAGAATCCTCTCCAGTGGCCCTGGGGAATGACTTTCGTATTTAGCCATATTTTAAAGGTGAGGAAACTTGAGATTCAGAAGGTTTAAGCTACTTGCTTCAGGACACAAATTGAGGTTGCAGGACCACAGTGTGTATGCACTCCATGATGACACAATCGTATTTACTCTGTTCGAGAGAACTCCAGTTGGGAGTTGTGTAGAGGTGTCTAGCTCCCTTCTCCAACAAAAAGCTAACAGCAATGTGCAACCCAATGGAAGGGTCACTTATGTGTGAAAGGGGATGTCTTTGGGTACCACTCCGATATATTCACATCTCTTGTGTGGTTGAGTATGTTCTTGACCTTCCAGTAAAGTGCCGGGGCGGGGGTTGGGGGGAGTAGTGATGTTCTAAACTTTTGTCTCTCCATATGTGATCCAAAGATCATACCATCAGCATCATCTGGGAGCTCGTTAGAATACAGTGTCTCAGGCCCCATCCCAGGCCTACCAAATCAGAATCTGCGTTTTAGTAAAATTTCTGGATGAGCCCTATGTACATTAAAGTATAAGAAATGAATTTAGAATAGACTATGCAAATCCCAAGCGTAAAAGGAGAGGGACTGAGACCTCTTCTGCTAATGGTGACGCTGCTCTCTACACACACACTTACTTGCTGATGAGTTGTCAGTTGCTGCAGGTATGATGACACAAGAGGTCACCACCACTGCCATCCACATCAAGGCTGGAGAAAAAAGACACCTCATCCTTTCTGCTCCTCACCGCTTCTTCTGGTCTAGGAAAACTTTCCCAAAGGCAAGGAAAGGCTGGCCTCTTGAGATTTCCTTCCCGTCCCTGATCCCTAAAGTCCTGTGAACAGAGTCAAATGAGATAAGTACATGATGGAACGCCCTTCCCCACAGTCGGGAAAAGCGCTTTGGTTGTGTACTGTGCAAGTCCAGGGATGCCATTTATGTGAACCACAAAATGTGTATAGTGCTGTGGTCCTTGCTTTGGTAGAGTTTTCCCCTCTGTGGCCTTACTCTTAATTCCCACCACATCCCAGCCTCAGTCCCCAAGTCTCAGTGCATTTGAAAGAGCTGAGTCTCTCCTCTGGAGCAGGAACCTGCAAGATATGGAGGGGTGGGTGTTCTGGACTCACCATTTTATTGGAGGCACCCTCCTGATCCCCTCATGGAAAACTCTGAACTTTCCTAGATGTATTTATTCATTCAACAGAAATTTATTGAGTAGTTACTATGTGCCAAACAGGAAGCTAAGCACCAAATGACAGACAAGGTCCCTGACTTCATGCAATTCACATATTGTAAAGAAGTGGCTTGAAATAAGTAGTTTGAGAGGTGATTAATCTTCATAAAGTATTTTAATGTTTCCAGAGTGCTCAGATATTATTTCACTCACCTGGAAAAATAATCTACTAATACCCCAGTTTTTATGTCAGCATAATAAGGAAGCATGGTAGTTAAAGGTATAAGACCTGGAGGCTGCAACAAGGATTTGAACTCCTATTTTACCAATCACTATGATTGGTAAACTCACATGTGACACTGGGCAATATATTTCAACTCACTAAGACTCAGTTTCCTCATCTATGAAATACAGATTATTGCTTGCACAATCTGAGTGGCTACAATGCATTAGGCTCAGTATGAAGTCTCCTGTTAGTAAAGAACCTGCTTCATAGGAAAGTATTTTACAAACCTTAGTGACCATGATCTGCTATAAGGAAAAGATTTTATGCCATGATCCAGTACAGTTGCTAATACACACATGCACACATGAAATAAATGTTTTATAAAACAATTCTTACCATTGCTATGTGCATTCCTTGCTGATATATCCTATTGTGTCTAATTAAGAGAAAATTCTGAATGTAACCCACAAATGATGTGAACTATAGTTTGGCTAATAACAGACTGCATATTATGATCCCTGTATTAACAAAGATGATATGTGCAAAGCAGTTCAGAGCAGATGCTCTTGTTCACTGCTCTATCCATCCCCAATGCCTGGTATATAATAGGAGCTTCACTAATATGGATTGAACAAATGGAAAAACTGTAATCATTGTTGTTAGGGAAGCGCAAGGTCAAAGAGAGGGGAGTTGATTTACTAAAGCCCTTAAAGTCAATAGTCAGCAGAGTAATGACTTATCCTAGGTTTGATTCAAGTGTCCAGGCTCTTCATTTCCAGGCCCCCATCCCTCAAACAGAATGGGAGTCAGCAAAGACTAGATGGGAGAAGTGGCTAGAAGTGAGAGCTGCAGATAGCCTTACCTGAAGCCAGAAAGGTAGAATTAATCCTTTTCCAAGTAGGTGACTTTCGTATCTATATATCTACATCTGTCCCCCACTGGCAGTCTCTCCTCCAATGATCCTCTGGTTCTGTTTCTTAATTATTTTAATGGGGGTGGAATATTTTTCCCTTTTGACACAGTGTTTTCCTTTTCTAGGCTGTGAGGTGGTTGTTGTTCTTTTCCCTAATAGGTAGAGACCCCAAATGATTGACATTTGGGGGTCACAGTTGTGCCCACAGTTACAAGGGCTCTGTTTTATACCTTTTGGCAACAAGAGGTTCTTTAGTTAGAAATTAACTGGGTAAACAATTCCAAGGGCCTGGGCTTTTCTTGGTCATTGAAAAGCACATAGTGGAGCCAAGCAGAGGCCGGAATCTGAAGCCAGGCTGCTCCCGGAGAAAAGGGGTGCTCATTGTCCCCACAAGGATATGTACTTGTGGCCACTCAGTTCCAAAGCAAATGCCATCCTCATGGGTTCAGCCAGCTCTCCTGGGGTCCCGATGTGAGCAGGAAAGAGCTGAGAATGGCTGAAGGTCAGAGACAGCAGATAATTCAGACATCATTGGACCAGATGCTCTGTGAATCAAGACATTTGAATTCCCATGAAGGAAGGTCCTTGAGAAGTAGATAATTTTGTAGATCAACAGACTGACTTTGGAGTCAGTCTATCTGAATCCTGGTCAGCGTTTTTGTGTGCCAGTAATTTTCCTTCCAGAGGCAATTTTCATCATCTGTAAAACAAGAATACCCGTGTCCTAGAATTGTTATGTCCATTAAAGAAGATGATGCAAGTTAAGGCACAGAGCAACGGTGCCATCCGTGGAAGTCACTGCCGACGCTGCTTTGGTGATGTGCAGTCACGGGGTAGAGAATGGCAGGGCTTGGTTCAGCCGTAGGTCTCCTGACCTAATTCCACGTTAATGGCAATGCCATATTGAGAAAAATCAGGTGCCTGTGAACTCAGGCTGAGCAGGAAATACGACAGAGATCCACAGCATTGACTCTTAGAGGGCTTTCTCCTTCTGTCTGGCCTAGTGGTCGGGTGACTATCAGCAGCGGCTCACTTACTTCCTCAGGGAAATTTCATAGGAAAAGAGGGAGCACAGTTTTCAGTGCTATTTCTTCCCAAACAGCAGCCCAGAGAGATCTATAATAATTAGTTTACAGTCCCAGCACAGTACTCAGCCACCCTGGGCATTAACTTTCATCTTTGTGGAAAAGTGAGAAATATCTTATCATTACTTAACTTTTGCAGTTCTTTGATGAAAAAGAAAGTTATCTTTTCATTTACTTACTATTTATTCTTTTCTGAACTGTTTGTATCCTTTGCCCGTTTTTCCCCCATAAGAATGTTTTTTTCCCCCTTTCTTTGCTACAACTTCATAAAAAAAATAAAAGTTCTTAATATTCTTTTGCTCAATCCTAGATGGTGAATGTCATTTCTGGTTGGTGAACATGAGGCTCTGTCAAAACCTAAGTCTGGGTGTCTGTAAAAGATTAAAGATGGAGCTCCAGGTAGCTCCTGAAGTTGTCTGGGCAGAGATCTTGGGTAGGAAAATAGGGAGTTTGGGCTGAGACTATTCTTAAGTCTAATAACCAACCACATTATTCAAATGTTTGTGTTTGATACTTTTACATCTTGAAACTGGTGATTCTTGAGGGAATGCCCCACTGAGGGTGAGCTAATGCCTTGGAGATAGGTAGCATTGGAGTATACCTTGCTATCTCTAGGAATATAATATTCCCGAGAGCATGCCTTTCACATGCAAAACAGCCAGTCTAGAGCCCATCGCCCAAGCTCTCCTCTGTGAGGCTCACACTCAGGACCAGGTACCATAATAACTAGGGACAATTTCCAAGTCCCAGAGCCTACTGACATTATTCCAGCTAGCCAATCCTAAACCTGCTTACCTTGCCTCTTCTGTCCCTTCCTATGGAAACTGCAATAAAGGCTACATTTTCAGATTATAGTCAGATTTTCCCCTTGCTTCCACTGCCTTCTACCAACCCTAGCACTTTCCTGTGTAGCCCCCTCATGGCATGATATATACCCTCCTCTTAGGATCTGAGAGTATAATAAACTATCTTTTGATGACAGTTATCTCCTGATCTGTTGCCTTTGTCAGGCCTGAATTATAATAAAATCTGTATTTTAAAACAGTAAACATCACCTTGATTCAACACAGCTAGAACATCTTGTGGTATATTTCTCTAATTGGCTATTTTTCCACTCTTTGTTCTTCCCACGCTTCCCTGCCCCCACCAGGCCCACACATTTGATGTGGATATGGCAACTTCATTGGAATCATTAAGCCATACCTCCCATATCTCCATCTGCCTGCCTCTGGCCTCATCTTCCACATCCCCTCTCCTTTCATAGAGACAAGATCCTTCTGTTAAAGGTCTTTCTCTCCCTGTATGCTCTAATGACCTCCCAACAAAGAGTCATCACCTGCCCCCCCTACCCATACTGTATTTACCAATCTGAGCCCCCACTTCCTAAGGCCTCAGTTGCATCTGGGGGACAGGAAAATAGCACACCCATTTTCTGGCCCATGGCCAGTCAGGAGC
Source organism: Madoqua kirkii (assembly GCA_006408675.1). Taxonomy (NCBI): domain Eukaryota; kingdom Metazoa; phylum Chordata; class Mammalia; order Artiodactyla; family Bovidae; genus Madoqua; species Madoqua kirkii. The sequence continues at coordinate 37,586 of SJYC01063319.1, forward strand.
TCTGTTCCATGTGATTTAGTTCCACATGATTTCCTAGAAGCCCCCGGGGACCCCCCCTTCAACTGGCAGCCACACGGCTTTAAGGCTGAAGCAGGTGAACTTGGAATCGTGTCTTGAATACTAACACCTGCTCCTGCCAGGGCAACTGGTCCAGGTGAGTTCCGGGCCACAGACTGTTCCCTGCTTAGTCTGGATGTGGACAGGCTTGGGTTTGGGGAAGGAGAGACTAGGGCACAGGCCATTGAGGCCTGATTAAGTACAATCAGCCTTTGCATTACATAATGGGAAGGCTGTGGAGAGGCCCAGGTGGTTTGTGTAGACTTTAGCCCCTAAAATATTATGCTCTCCTTTTATCAAGAGGTCTATTATACCTGAATTAAGTGAGTATCACAAACCAGCAACATGAATATGCTGCTGCTACTGCTGCTAAGTCGCTTCAGTCGTGTCCAACTCTGTGCGACCCCATAGACGGCAGCCCACCAGGCTCCCCCGTCCCTGAGATTCTCCAGGCAAAAACACTGGATGGGTTGCTATTTCCTTCTCTGTGTGAATGTTACCTTACATGGCATAATTAAGATCAGCCTCTTGAGATGAGGTTATCTGGGCCGGCCCAGTGCAATTACAGTGGTGCTTATGAGAAAGAGGCAGGAAGAATTAGAGTCAGAGGAAGCAGAAAAAGTGAGGATGGAAACAAATGGTCAGAGTTCTTTGAAGAGGAAGCCATGAATGGCAAGTAGCCACTAGAAACTAGAAAAGCGGGGTAGTACCATGAGCTCTCGTGATACGAGAGGCTTTTAAAAAGATCACTTTAACAGTTTTAGGGAATATGGATTGTGGGTAAAAGATCAGCCTCTTGAGATGAGGTTATCTGGGCCGGCCCAGTGCAATTACAGTGGTGCTTATGAGAAAGAGGCAGGAAGAATTAGAGTCAGAGGAAGCAGAAAAAGTGAGGATGGAAACAAATGGTCAGAGTTCTTTGAAGAGGAAGCCATGAATGGCAAGTAGCCACTAGAAACTAGAAAAGCGGGGTAGTACCATGAGCTCTCGTGATACGAGAGGCTTTTAAAAAGATCACTTTAACAGTTTTAGGGAATATGGATTGTGGGTAGGCCTTGGAGGTACATAGCAGCAGTAGAGGGACCAATTAGAAGACTTCTGTGGCTGAGACTGGTGGCTGGAGATGGGGACAGTGGATGGAGTCCCATGGAAGTAAGTAGGAGGAGTCACATGTTTTCATGGAGTTACTTTTATGGTGATAAAAGGAATGAAGGGACTTCAGGGTTAGCCTAGCATATGGTTGCTTATGAGAATGGGTCATTTTGAGATGTGAAAGACTAGGGATAGATTTTGGGTCAAATCTCTTTCCTACTGTGCTAAAATGAAGCATTAAAGAAAAGATCATTCCATCTCTTTGAAAGCATCAGCCACCCTCTCTGGGGATCCCAGTGTGGTAGTGGTGATGGTGATGTGTGCACCATCTGTGGAGTGAGATTGCCCAGGATCATATTTCAAGGGCTTTCCAGCCTTGTGATCCTGCCTGGTTGCTCAACCTCTCTTTGCCTCAGTTACCTCACCTGTAAAATGGGGATGATGAAACCCAGCTCTCAGTGAGGCTGTGAGAACTAAGCGAATGCCCAGTATGTTGTAAACACTCATTTAATGTTACTATTATGGCTTCCCTTGCAGCCCTATCTGAATTCGAGGCCAAACAGCTCTTCTAAGGCAACAGCAAGCAGAAAAAAGGTAATGAGTAACACGGGGCCAAAGACATTCAAGGCTTTTATTATCCAGCCTCCACCCATCTCTATAATGATATAGAATTTTATTCAGAGTAGATCAACTCAGAAAATGATGCCAGGATCTGGAAAATGGGCACCCTCTCTTCCTGGCTTTGGAGAGCCTTACAGTTCTTCCTTCACACTTTGTTTCTCCACCTGTGTTAGAGGTTCCTTTGGCTCAGCTACCTTCTCCTCCTCAGCCTTTTCTTTCTGCTCAGTTGGCCCTTCGAGCTTGGTCACATTCTCCAGCTCAGGCAAATTCTGTTCTGGTAGCTCTTTCTTCATAAAAATTTCCTCCTTTTCCTCCACTAATATCTCCTTTTCTGCCTCTTCACTTTGCTCAACAGAGAGTAGCTATTTAAGAAAAGAAGAGAGGGAAGGAGAAAGGGTTGGAGGAGAAAAAATAAATAGAGGCAAGAATTATGCAGTAATTGTCATTGTATTGCCAAGCAGCCTTTCACTGCTCTAAGCCCAGAGGTGCCACTGCCCCAGGCCTGGCTACTGAGATTTGTTCCAGAACATGTGCTAGGACTACTAAAGACCTGGTATTATTAATAATACTTTCTTTGCAAGCTGAGGAGGTGTTAGCTGAGAGCTGTGGAGCAGTCACTGCCCCTCCGTGGGGAAGTGCCTGCTTGCCAATGAAGCAAACAGAGGAAAACAGAGATGGGGAGACAGAAAATGACTCAGCTTCAGAATCCACCCACCTTTGATGTGCTATAGTTCAGACATTTGCAACGGAAAGGGTCCTAACTAATACAGATGACCCCTTCCAGCAGACGGCCTTACTGAGACATGGACAGAATTAGGAGGGGATGGAGATTGTAGAACAATGCCAGGGCACAAGAGCCCATCAGGACATGTGGTTAAGCACTCAAGAATAGCGGACCTAGGGAAGCAGCCTGGGAGCTGTGTGAGACCTTGTCCTTCTGTGTTTCTCAACTCTGCCTTTCTAACAGCATGTGTCCTTGAAATAAAGTCATCCAACCTGGATCCATCCTCCATTCTCTCCCACAAGATTATAGAACTCTCGGCACCCTCTTTCCTATCTATTGAGCTCTTGATGGTTCTGTGTGGGACAGAATGGTCTAGGGTACTGCTGTTTCACCTTACCTCATCTTCATCCTCAATCTGAATCTTGATTTGACTTTCCAGGAAGTCAGAAAAGCCCTTCAGGGTATATTCACCATTATACAGTACAGCCTAGGAATAAAATGGAGCAGAGTTGAAATGGTAGCCTCTTCCTGAAGGATACTCAGGAATTGCTCCACAGACAAATCCAGAGTCAAATTCCAAACAACCCGAGTGCAGTGAGCAAGTTCCTTAACTTCTCTGAGCTTTCATTACCATAAGAATAATGAAATATCCTCCATCATAGGGCTATGATATAGTCGTTCAGAGCAAGAACTATGGGGCCACACTGTTGGAGCTCAAACCCCGGCTTCACCACTTGGCAGTGTTGTCTGGAAGCTTAACCACTGTATAATTCAGTTTCCGTAACTGTAATATGAAGAGAACAACAGTCCCTCTCTCATGATATTGTTATATGGATTTAACATGAGTTACTATGTGAAAAGGAAGCTTCCCTGGTGGCTCAGAGGTAAATCTGCCTGCAATGCAGGAGACCTGGGTTCTATTCCTGGGTGGGGAAGAGCCCCTGGAGAAAAAGAAATGGCAACCCACTCCAGTACTCTTGCCTGGGAAATCTCATGGACAGAGAAGCCTGGTGGGCTTACGGTCCATGGGGTCGCAAACAACATGCAAAAGGCACTTAAAGCAATGCCTGACTCATAGGAGCACTAAGAATATTTGTTTTACAAAGTGTCTGGCATATGTTCTTGCTCAGCTATCACTAGCTTCCTTTCCTTTTTCAGTCTTTAAGAAGATTAGGAAACTGCTTACTGCCCTCTGGCTGTTCCTTTTCAGAAAAGTGAAAATCTGAACCAGGTCCATCCACCCTTTCAATCTAACCTCATTTTCCATGTGCATCTTCTACACCAAGAGGACGATAGCTCTTTCAAAGTTCTGTGGGTGGCCTTCTGCCTACCCCCTTGTTTATATTATACTCCCTACTTATAATTCACACACTTCTGATTTAAATCCCTACCATTCTTCAAAGTGTCATATTTTCATGAAGACTTCCAGCCATATCTGCCCTCCAGAATCTGCCCTATTTAATGCCAATTGCTTTTGGAGATGAGGCTATACCATGACTTCCAGTTCAGTTCAGTTCAGTCACTCAGCTGTGTCCAACTCTTTGTGACTCCATGAACCAAAGCACGCCAGGCCTCCTTGTCCATCACCAACTCCTGGAACTTACCCAAACTCATGTCCATTGAGTCAGTGATGCCATCCAACCATCTCATCCTCTGTCACCCCCTTCTCCTCCCACTTTCAATTTTTCCCAGCATCAGGGTCTTCTCAAATGAGACAGCTCTTCGCATCAGGTGGCCAAAATACTGGAGTTTCAGCTTCAACATCAGTCCTTCCAATGAACACCCAGGACTGATCTCCTTTAGGATGGACTGGTTGGATCTCCTTGCAGTCCAAAGGACTCTCAAGAGTCTTCTCCAACACCACAGGTCAAAAGCATCAATTCTTCAGCACTCAGCTTTCTTCACAGTCCAACTCTCACAACCATACATGACCACTGGAAAAACCATAGCCTTGACTAGACAGACCTTTACCTTGGCAAAGTAAAGTCTCTGCTTTTTAATAGGCTGTCTAGGTTGATCATAACTTTCCTTCCAAGGAGTAAGCTTGAAATGCCTGCATGGCATTCATGGCAGCAATCATCATCTGCAGTGATTTTGGAGCCCAGAAAAATAAAGTCAACCACTGTTTCCACTGTTTCCTCATGTACTTGCCATGAAGTGATGGGACTGGATGCCATAATCTTAGCATTCTGAATGTTGAGCTTTAAGCCAACTTTTTCACTCTCCTCTTTCACTTTCATCAAGAGGCTCTTTAGTTCTTCTTCACTTTCTCCCATAAGGATGGTGTCTTCTGTGTATCTGAAGTTATTGATATTTCCCCTGGCAATCTTGATTCCAGCTTGTGCTTCTTCCAGCACAGCGTTTCTCATGATGTACTCTGCATATAAGTTAAATAAGCAAGGTGACAATATACAGCCTTGACATACTCCTTTTCCTATTTGGAACCAGTCTGTTGTTCCATGTCCAGTTCTAACTGTTGCTTCCTGACCTTCATATAGGTTTCTCAAGAGGCAAGTCAGGTGGTCTGGTATTCCCATCTCTTTCAGAATTTTCCAGTTGATTGTGATCCACACAGTCAAAGGCTTTGTGGTAGTCAATAAAGCAGAAATAGATGTTTTTTCTGAAACTCTCTTGCTTTTTCGATGATCCAGCAAATGTTGGTAATTTGATCTCTGGTTCCTCTGCCTTTTCTAAAACCAGCTGGAACATCAGGAAGTTCACGGTTCACATATTGTTGAAGCCTGGCTTGAAGAATTTTAAGTATTACTTTACTACCATGTGAGATGAGTGCAATTGTGTGGTAGGTTGAGCATTCTTTGGAACTGGAATGAAAACTTTTCCAGTCCTGTGACCACTGCTGAGTTTTCCAAATTTGCTGACATATTGAGTGCAGCACTTTCACAGCATCATCTTTCAGGATTTGAAATAGCTCAACTGGAATTCTAGCTCAACTGGAATTCCATCACATCCACTAGCTTTGTTTCAGTGATACTTCCTAAGGCCCACTTGACTTCACATTGCATGACTCTACCCAACACTTAATCATACTCTTCTTGGGACCAGGGACCTTGGCTTGTGATTCTTTGACATCTTTCCCCACATACCAAAGTAGAATGAAGTGTGCATTCCATGAACACTGGTGATGTTCAATGGCTCTAAAACCAAAGTGTAAAGTACTTAATTGTCTCCATCATGCAATCTTCCTTCTTCTGGTACCACCCCACCCCCAATATTCACATGATGACTCCCCCTACCTTATTCCATGTAGTCTGAGTGAAGCTCAGCTCTAATACCAGAGGGAACCATTTGACCTAAGCCTGACCATCAAAACACCAGCATCCCCTTTGCCAAAATGATTGGGTTGTGGGACCCAATCAGACTGAGTTGGGAATTTTCTGAAAGCTAGTGGAAATTTTTCTCTAACTTGAAAATGAAAAGATAATAAGAGTTGAAGCTGAGAATAAAGTTGATCTGATGAAAGGTAGAGAGAGACTGAGAGAAACTGAGTCCTTGACAGTAATATAACGTTTCCAGCTATGTGAATCCCTAGAGCCCCTCACCTTTTGAGAGTCAGTGGGGAAGAGTCTGAAGAAGGGGTACCATTCCTGGTACGTCAGCTCAATGTCATTTGCCGTGATGTCGATCTTGGCAACGGTGACTGTGGAGTGGTTTTGATACTTTCTGCCCAACTCTTCCAACACTGGGAACAACACCATGCACTTCTGGGACCAGGGTGCATCTGGAAAAGAAGGGCCATCACTCAAGCTCACACTCATAGAGACCCTGAAAGCCACACTCCCCCATAGACACCATCACCGTGCTCCACTAATGGTCTGCTGCCATTCAAATTGCACTCCCTGTCTCTTTTAATAGTATGTTAGGTTATCTTGGGCTTCCCTGATAGCTCAGTTGGTAAAGAAACCGCCTGCAATGCAGGAGATCCCAGTTCGATTCCTGAGTCAGGAAGATCTGCTGAAGAAGGGGTAGGCTACCCACTCCAGTATTTTTGGGCTTCCCTCCTGGCTCAGCTGGTAAAGAATCCACCTGCAGTGTGGGAGACCAGGGTTCAATCCCTGGATTGGGAACATCCCCTGGAGAAGGGAATGGCTACCCACTCCAGTATCCTGGTCTGGAGAATTCCATGGACTGTATAGTCCATGGGGTCACAAAGAGTCAGACACAACTGAGCAACTTTCACTTTCACTTACTTCACTTAGGTTATCTTACATTTCAGCTATAGTATCTGATCATCACTAAATAAACCAGAAAAAAAATAACCTAGTCCCCCTTCCACTCAGACATCAACATGTTGAGATATTTTCTTCTATTCTATGATTTCCCTTTAACATTTTCTTCTATCCAGCTGAAGAGGAAAACCAAACCAATAAAAAAAAAAATATGTTCTTCCAAAAAGTATGTGTATTTGTGTATGTGAGAGAGAGCACAAGAATTTTCCAACAGCAGTTAAGCTTACAGCTCAAGGTCGCTTAGTGATTTAAGCAGAGGAAGTGGGATTAGCAGACAGGCTGCTTTGACTTATGACCATTGTATCATACCCCTCTCAGTCCCGTGGAGGATAGTCCACCTAGGAAGTGAACATTAGGTTGAGCTAAGTATAACTATCGCTGGGAAAGAGACACTGGACTTCCCTCCAGACAGTTAAGCTTTGTGGATAGTCCAGACACCTGGAACTATGGGGAGAAATCGGGACCAGCTCCAGCATGGAAGAGAAGCAACCTTGCCTTGGTCGTTCCATTAAAGACTCTGGCTTTGTCGGGGGAGTGGCTCAAAGTCTCTGAATATTACATTTGGATGATTATCCCTCCATTTACAGACCGAGTGCCTCTGTGATCATCTACTCTCCTGGCTGCATCTGGCAGCTTCCCTGGAGATCAACAGGCCCTGGGTTGGAACCCAAGGGGGCCTAATGGCTATAGTCGTGAGGCTAATCTGACAACCCTGATTCAAAAAAAAAAAATGAGATCGCTTTGGTTTTTTACCAAAACCAAGTGAGCATTCTCAAGACTCCCAGTGTCAGATGAGTAAAGAAAGGCCTCCCCAGCCTCTCACTTAAAGGCAAAAGATCATGGTTATTCAGCCATGCAGACTACAAACACCTGGCCCCATGGATGAATGTCCATTTCAATGAGAGTTTTAAAGGCCTGCATAATGTAACCCAGTCCTTGTTTCACCCTCTAGGAAATGATGGCATCAGACCTGGATGTGAACTTTTTGTCTTGCAGCTTACTTGCTATGTGATCTGGGGTAAAGTAATTCTTTTCTCTGAGGCCAGGTTCCCTGATCTGTATCCTGGGGAAATCCACTGTACCTTCCTAAGAGGCTTGGTTAGAGGCGGAATGAGAGCAAGTGTATAAACAGCAAACTCATCAGTGCTCAGTAAATATCAGCTCCTCCCGTTAAATAAAAGAGGTATCTGAAGCCACTGCATTGCCACCCTTCTCTGTGTCTCAGGGTGAAAGAGAAGGTCCCTTGGCTTTGGCTTTCAAATGCAAATCAGAAACAGTGGAGGAAGAGCAAAAGTCCCTGGGTGAACACTGGAAATAATCGTAACAGGGGAAATAATAGCAATAGTACCTGCCTTTTATCATGTGCTTACAAGATGCCAGACACTGTTCCAGGTCTTTTATATGCATGACGTGAGTCTTCATTTTGGTTGCACCAACTCAGGTGTGTTAAATATGGGCTATTTGATGTTACTTAACTTATACTGGTACAGCAGTTACCCGTGTAGCCACTGGATTCAGGCTGACTAGGTTCCAATCCCTTACTTAAGGTCACCCACTAGCTGCGTAACTTTAGTAAAGTTTCACTTCCCTGGGACTCTGTTTGCTAGAAGGCAATGGCACCCCACTCCAGTACTCTTGCCTGGCAAATCCCATGGATGGAGGAGCCTGGTGGGCTACAGTCCATGGGGTCGCCAAGAGTAGGACACGACTGAGCGACTTCACTTTCACTTTTCACTTTCATGCACTGGAGCAGGAAATGGCAACCCACTCCAGCGTTCTTGCCTGGAGAATCCCAGGGACAGGGGAGCCTGGTGGGCTTCTGTCTATGGGGTCGCACAGAGTCGGACATGACTGAAGCGACTTAGCAGCTTAGCACCAGCAAGGTGAGAACAATAGAGACTGACAACACAGGCCTGGTGGATCTAGCATTCAGTCAGCGTTAACCAGCAGTATTACTGTTGTTACAAATAGCCACAGGCTTTGATTATGTGAAAGGTATTCCACACACTTCAAGGATTTGATCTGGGGGGAGAGTTACTTGTAGCTGATAGCATCTTGATCCAAAGTA